>JABFEA020000099.1:496924-513035 GCA_019775915.2 Cyphomyrus plagiostoma | reverse complement strand
GTAGGATCCACAAGTAGAAATAAATACGTCAGTTTCCAAGGCAATAACCCCTAAAAGCAAAACCCAATCAATGACATCTGCGATCAAATTTGTGACAACATTCTCAGTTGACATTTGCAGTCAGCAAAAAGTAGGCTTTCCCCCATCACCCACTCCCTACTGCTTCCACCTAACAAGTGATATTACAAATCGCTACCGCCACCATGCCACGTGACCCAGCATGCGTGATTACGCAAAAACCCCGCCTATCTCCGTCTCCTACGGTTTATGTTGATATGGTGTGTGGATTATCTAGAATGTGTATGTGGTAAAAGGTGCAGTATCCTCAGTGGGATAAACGATACATCGAGGTGATTTTTCTCCACACTGTCGCAAGCAGGTGCTAACATTAAATGGAATAGATAATAGCAAAAGTGCTGGGGAATCATGTGTTGGGTCTGTGATGGAACGCGATAAGCTTGTTAATTGGATTATGGACACTAAATATTTGGAATAACACTTAATTCATTTATAGTTTTATTGTCCCCCAATAAAAATCCCCCAATATTGTTCCCCCCCTTTAGAAAGATGGCAGCTACCTTGAGAAGGGGAATGTGTATCAGGGCCAGAACAGATATTTTATAGGTCCTGTGTTCGCCCCCTTAATTTGGATACTGCAGCAGAAGAGGCGTTCATTGCTCTAAAGCAACACAGCACAGTGTGGTGGCTTATGTGAACACACAGACGTTTTCCATGACGTCACTCAGGCAGCAGAGACTCAGCAAAAGACTAGAGACACCTAATCTGAATTTTTCTCAAGGGATCAACATGGCAGACCACATGAGTGTGGGTACTGAGTTCAGAAGGAGGAGAAAGTCAGACCAGACTTAGAAGCAGAAAATATAGAAGGAACAGAGGTTTACAGATGGGTATTGTGTTGGAGCAGATACAGGAAGTTTGTAGGCAGGGTATGCGGTGGTGGCCAGACAAGGCCAGGACTATGTGACTTTGAAGGCAGAAAGACTGGAAGGAGCCCAGTCAGCCCAGAGATCCGAGGTGATAGCGGTTATCGAGGCCCTAAAATTAGCAGAAGGAAAAGAAGTTACCAAATACTCAGACTCAACATAGGCTGTAGGCGCAGTGCATGTAGAACTCAGCCAATGGCTGACAGCAGCATTATACAGACATGGTCATTCCAGTGAGAGGGGTTGGATAGGTGTTAATGTGTGTGGACACATTTTTAGGGTGGCCGGAAGCATGGCCCACAAAGAAGGAGGAAGGAGCATCAGTGATAAAGTTTTTGATCAATCAATATATACCATGACACGGGTTTCCCAATACGATTCAGTCAGACAGTGGGTCCCTTTTTAAGAACAAGGACCTTCAGAAGGTGGAGAAAGCGCTGGGACTGAAACATGCATTCGGGACTGCGTATCATCTGCAGTCCCAGGGAAAAGGGGAGCGAATGAATCAAACAATAAAACAAAAATTGGCAAAATCTGCACAGACCAAAATGAACTGGGTTGACATTTTACCAGTGTGCCCCTAGAGTACTACGATTCCAGCTGCCGCTGCCGCGGACCACGCCCACTCTCCCGGCGTTCACCCTGGGCAGCCCGGCAGCTATGACCTCGATCCACCTTTGCAGGAATCTCGCCATCTGCCTCTTTGTGAGGGCTTTGCCCCCATTAAAGCTCATTAACCATTGCATACTTGGATCTCTGTCACCCTTCCTGCCCTGGTGTGACAGAATACTTCGCCCAACGATGGATCCAGCAAGGGCCATGGAGGAGTGGATCGAGGCCTTGGAGCAGCTAGTCACCGCCCACGCAACCCAGGTTCCCCTACCTGATTCTCTGCCCCGTCCTGCTGCTCCTATCCCGATCGCGATGCCCGACCGCTATGATGGGAACCCTGACCAGTGCCGTGGGTTCCTAATGCAGTGCGGCATCTACGTTGAGGAACACCCCGAGATGTTTCACCACGATTCACCATCTCCCTGCTTACCGGGCGAGCGAGAGAATTGGCGATAGCCCTGTGGGTGGACAACAGCCCGCTTCTTACCTCCGGGAGAGAGTTTCATCAAGCACTGATGGAAGTGTTCGATCACCCGGCGGTAGGAAGAAGGCCTGTGTTCCGGCTGTTGGACTGCCGTCAGGGGAACCGATCTGCAGCGGAGTTCTCACTTGAGTTTCGCACCATTGCCGCTAATCTACGCTGTCCCGACGACTGCTTGCAGACGATCTTCATTAAGGCACTAAATCCGGATCTGCAGGATGAGCTGTCCCACAGGGGGGAGTCCCCCTCTTTTGACGACTTGGTGAGGCAGGCCATAAGGTTAGACAACACGATCCAGGACCGGCATCGTCATCAGAAGGAGTCTCCGCGAAGCACGCCTCAGCTCACGATCGAGGCTCCCGAACCAATGCAGGTCAGTCGCTCGCCTCTCACCACTGGAGAACGCCGACGACGCTTGCTAGGCGGTCTCTGCTTGTATTGTGGAGGAACCGGCCATGCAATCTCCGCCTGTCCCATTCGCCCCAGCCGCGAAGACGAGTCCCTTCCGGTAGGTGTCTCTTTTTTGTCTCAAACTCAAATCTCAACTCACGGTATCTGTGGTTCTGGAGTGGGGAGAGAAGCACTTTAAAGTAAGGGCGCTGGTGGATAGTGGGGCTGCTGGTAACTTCATTGACGCGGATCTTGCCGATCGATTAGGTCTAATCCTTCAACCTCTTGATCACCCTATTTCTATTCAGGGGGTCATTGGGGAACGGATGGCTGACGGGACTATCCGCTTTAAGTCTTTGGAGACCTACATTTGAGACGGGTTAAAGCAAGGGATCATCCAGCCCTCTAAGTCTCCGGTTACAGCTGGCTTTTTCTTTATCAAGAAGAAGGATGGAGGTCTGCGCCCGGTGGTAGATTACCGCGCCCTGAACGCGATCACCGTCAAGAAGAGAGAGCATCTTCCTCTTATCCCGTCCTCCCTAGAACGGCTTCGGGATATTTACAAAACCGGACCTGCGTAGTGCCTACAATCTGGTAAGGATCCGGGAAGGAGACGAATGGAAGACCTCCTTCATCACCAGTAGAGGTCAGTATGAGTACCTTGTGATGCCTTACGGGTTGGAAAACAGTCCCTCGATCTTCCAGTCGTTCATGAACAAAGTGTTCCAGAACATGCTATACCAGTTCGTGCTAATCTATATCGATGACATACTAATCTTTTCTCCCTCCAAACAGAAACACGTTCGTCAGGTGTTGCAGCGACTTCGAGAACACCAGTTGTATGTGAAAGGGGAGAAATGTGAATTTCACCAAGAGTCAGTAAAGTTCTTGGGCTACATTATTCGACCCGGGGCTGTGGCCATGGACGACCAGAAGATCGCGACCATTCAAGAATGGCCTCGACCCAAGACTCTAAAGGAGCTGCAACGCTTTATGGGGTTTGCTAACTTTTACCGTCGATTCATTCGCAATTTCAGTAAGATTGCAGCCCCGCTCACTTCCCTCACTCAGGGAAAGCCGGTTCGGGTGAACTGGACTCCCGAGGCCGATCTCGCCTTTGGGTGTCTGAAACAAGCTTTCTGTACGGCCCCTGTGCTAAAACAACCTCATCCGGACCTACCGTTTGAAGTGGAGGTAGACGCCTCTGAAGCCGGCGTGGGAGCTGTTCTTATCCAGCGGGACTCGGAGACCGGGAGGCGACATCCCTGCGCCTACTTCTCCAAGAAGTTAACGTCGGCCGAACGGAATTACAAGGTGGGTGATCGTGAGCTCCTCGCTATGAAACTGGCATTAGAAGAATGGGGTCATTGGCTGGAGGGAGCTCGCCACCCTTTTCTGGTGTTAACCGATCACCGTAACCTGGAGTACCTGCAGTCTGCCAAACGGCTTAATTCTTGACAAGCTCGGTGGGCACCGTGGTTCGCGCGCTTCACGTTCTGGGTCAGCTACCTGCCTGGGAGCAAAAATATCAAGGCCGACGCCCTGTCCAGACAGTACGACCCCCCCCGAAAGTGAGGATCGTGCGTACCCGGTTCTACATCTGTCTTGTTTTGTGTCATCCATCACCTGGGGCTTAGAGGAAACCATTACTCTGGAGAACGAGAACCGGGCGGGCCCCGCGAATTGCCCACCAGGTCTGTTGTATGTATCACCTTCTCATCGACAGGATTTGCTACGATGGATTCACGCCCAGCCTGGAACCGGACACCCGGGGGTGTCTGCCACTCAACGTCTTGTCGCTCGTTGGTACTGGTGGCCCGATTGGAGGAAACAAGTCCAGGCATTCGTCAACAGCTGTCCTGACTGTGCGCGGTGTAAGTCCATCAACACAAGCCCCTCTGGTCTCCTACTGCCCCTGCCGGTTCCATCCCGGCCATGGTCGCACGTCGCGATGGACTTCATAACAGATCTTCCCAGATCTTCAGGGAATACCGTCCTACTCACCATTGTAGATCGGTTCTCGAAGATGTGTTGTCTGGTGGCTCTCCCGAAACTACCCTCTGTGGGGGATCTCGTGGAGGTTCTGGTTAATGAGCAATTCCTCCCGAGTTTTCAGAGAGTTTTGCACCAAACTGAACGTGACACTCAGTCTAACCACCGCTTATCACCCCCAGGCTAACGGACTCGCCGAGCGCATGAACCAGGAGGTGTCCAAAGTTCTGCGATTGCTGAGTCGGACCGATCCGGCGAGCTGGGCTTCACATTTGATATGGGTGGAATATTCCCTGAACTCGCGGGTGAACCTGGTCACTAAACTAACTCCCTTCCAGTGTGTCTTAGGCTTCCAGCCCCCCCTCTTTCCTTGGGACTCCCCTTCCGGGACGGTGCCACGGGTCAACGCCTGGTACCAGGAACTGCCGACGAGCCTGGCATTGGATACAGTCCGCCCTGCGCGGTCAAGCCGAATGTCATAAAGTGCAGGCGGATCGTTGTCGGTGGCGTGGGTTCCCCTACAGGGTGGGTCAACAGGTGTGGCTGTCTACGCGAAACCTTTGCATTCCTGGGTGTAAGAAGCTCACAGCTAGATATATAGGACCGTTCCGGATCCTGGAGCAAGTAGGACTGTTTACCGGATCTGTCCCACCTTCCACATCTCTCTTCTCAAGCCGGTGAAATATAGCCCCCTGCAGGATGCCCAGGATGAGGATCCGCCGCCAGTGGCGGACGATGGGCCCTCCGCCAAGATCGGAGCTCTCCTGGATTCGCGTCGACGGCGTGGGAAGCTCCAGTACCTAGTCGATTGGGAGGGGGAGTCCCTGGAAGAACGCAGTTGAGTCCTGGCTTCGGCAATTACTGATTCCCCCTTGAAGGCAGCCTTCATCGACCACGTCTCCAGCGCACCCCTACCATACCTCGATTCCACGACGATCTCGATCCACCTTTGCAAGAATCTCGCCATCTGTCTCTTTGTGAGGGCTTTGCCCCCATTAAAGCTCATTGACTCTTGCATACCTGGATCTCTGTCTCCCTTCCTGCCCTGGTGTGACAATGCTAAGTAAACCCTTTACACTATTAGGGCTGGTTAATGCAACAGCATTACAAAGAAAACCAAAACTCTCCTGGCTGGCTCGCTAACCTTTGTAACACCCGTGTCAGCATGTTAGGGCACTTTACAGCAGGTGTATCCATGTCACACTAAAGATCGATCCTATTCAACCACTCTCATATCTCAAAAGTACATTCTAAAAGGTTCTTTCAGAGTATGATCGAAAGTTGAAAGAAAAACCTTACAAACCCCAACAACTTGCAGTTATATTTAATTTTTTACTTTAAATGGTTTATGAAACACAGATGGAAAATAAGACAGCAATAATTAAATAAAGTGACATAAAGTGCAGTGGTACCTCAGAACTCGAATTTAATCCGTTCAGAACTCCAAATTGAATCCTAAAAAGTTCGAGTTCTGATCGAATTTTCCCCATAAGAAATAATGGAAAACCAATTAATTGGTTCCTGGCCCCAAAAATTTACACCTAAATATGTTTTTTTTTAGCATTTAAACACAAAATGAACCGGATATAACAAGAAGAGCATATACTGTACTAAACACATCTTAGCACATTTATCAAACGGTAATTTGTAAAGTAAGAAAATAAATGTATCCAAACAATGTGTCCTGCCGCAATCGTCCGCTCCTTCCATGTGCCACGCCCCCTCATTAACCCTGTGTGGAATCCCTGTGTGATTGGCTGTTTCTGGTTGTTTTCATTAGCCCTCTGTATTTCATCGATGTTTCAGTTTGTTTCCCCAGTCTGGTCATTATATTGTCCGTCTCCATTTTGCCTGCCTTACCTGTAATTAAACCCTGTATCCCCTGATACCCTGATGTCTGCGCCTTTGTCTCTGTTCCATCCCCGCTCAGCACAACAATATTATTATAATTAAGCATATTAATGGTTTATTATTAATATTAAAATAATGAATAAGAAATGTTTGTTTAAATGTATTTTATTATATAATAATAATTACTGTTACTCTATCATTGTCTAAATGTATTTTTACTGTCTAAATACATGTATTCAGGTACCAGGAGAGGCGTGGCAAGGCGTCCTTAGGCGGAGCAGCTGCGGGCGGAGGCTCGGGCGTGGCGGCCTCAGGCGGAGCAGCTGCGGGCAGAGGCATGTCCGGAGCGGGCGCCTCGGGTGCGGCTGTCGCAGCAGGCGGAGGCTGGAGCCGCGGGCGTTGTGACTTCAGCAGGGACGGCTGTGGGCGTGGCAGCAGCAGGGTGTGGAGATGGATCCGGAGCTGGCGCCTCAGGCGAGGCTGCCGCAGGCACCGCCACTTCCTGACCCACAGGCGGCGTCGTCAGGACAGGTAACAGAGGCGCAGGCAGGTCGGGTCCTGCCCCATTAAGGGCCTGGATCGCGTCTCTTACCGGGCTGATCCATTTACCAGCGATGTGCTCCGGCCGGTAATGGTACGCCTCTAACGGGGGCGTCTTGCCCTCGGCGGGGTTCCCCAGGTAGGCAGCACCGGAGTCTCCCCAGCTCCTCAGGGAGCTCCTTCGCCCACCGCCGTTCTCCCAGGCGGGGATGAGCGAGCAGGCGCCCAGATAGACGCCTGCTCCGGAGGCGCATGCCTCCCGTCACTCGCAGAGCCGCTGAAGCAAGCGACGGAGGATCGTCCATGCCCGCGTTAGTGGGTATTGCTGTCCTGGTGGGCGATCCTCTGTCAGGAGGTCCGCACCTTGCGTAACCAGCTGCAGGGCCACGGGATCCTCCTGGACCTCGGGTAGGGATCGCAGGCACACACATTCCTGCAGCAGCTCGAGCCGATGACGCTCGTGCTGCTGCTGCGTACTTTCGGGGAGACTTAGCATTCTGTTGTGTGTGCGGCGCTGGTCGAGCGGGGAAAGCAGGAGAGTTCAGCCGGGAAGTCAAATGAACGGGATTTATTCCACAAGCACACGGCAACACTGGGGCAACTTCAATGCTAAATCTGCCAGAAGTTACTCTGTCGCAGACTTAAATACACAAAACAGGCCTGCGGAAATACAAGACAGGTGAGAACTATCAGGGAAAACGAGAGATAATGAGTTGGGCGTGGCACACATGAGGGTCGTTCGGAGCGTGTCATGACAATAGGTTCCTTGTTAAAGTGACACAAAAAGATTCCAATAAGCCAACAGATACCAGTGATTCCGTTAGTTATAGTGAAAGTCGTCCTACAAAACAATCCTCTTCTCCTCTTCCTCATCTCCCTCACACCATCCACGATTCTTTTCAAAGGTAAAGTGCAGGTTAATTTGTTTTATGTATTTTTACTTTATATTTTCTATTAATAATTTTATTTTAATATTTTTGGGTTGTGGAATGAATCATCTGAATCATTTTCAAGGTCAGTACAATGGGATTCGCAGGTCCTGCCTTTTCTGTCTTCCGTTATAATCGAGCACTGCTTTTGAGTACCAAGTGTTCCCACGTGGGGTATGTCACAACGATCTTCACTGGGTGGGATCAGCAGGCCCAGTGTTATGCTTATTATCATGGTCAGACTGAAACGATTAACGATGAATTAACCACCCACAAACTCCCTGGATTTTTGGAAGAGTTAATAGACCTCGCTATCTAGGCCAGCATCAGATCCACCAGTGTGAAAGGGAATGCGTGAGAGGCAGCAGACTTCGGCATTCCAGCAAACAAGCATTGTTTAACCCTGCTGATGCTGGTCCCGAGCTCATGCTGGACGAAACCCAACTTTCCTCGGCTGAATGGCAGCAGTGCAGGTCTTCTTGGGACTGGCTATACTGCGAGACTATGGAGTACTTCATAACCACGTGTCCAGAAATAGGACATGCCTGCCAGTAATGAAATGGGCACTGGTAATCATGGTTCTTCTTTGTCCATTTTTCCTGGGGGGATTCATGACTGACTCTGGAGCAGATGAAACTTTTATCAACTCCTTACTACTGTAGTCTAGCAGTGGGGAGTTTGTACTATGTGGGTGTAGTCTCTATTGGTAGCAGGTCGAGGATGTTCTCAGTGACCCATGTCACCATTCCAGTGAGTCTATCATCAGCCAGTAATCATGTGGAGGAAATCACTTTATTTGTCATTGGCACCTCTGGTGCTTAGGTATTCACATTGGCTCCTCTGACATAATTCCCACATTGACTGGGAGAGGGGTTGGGTTGTTGCCTGGAGTTCATCTTGTCTTCTGCAGTGCCTTTGCTCTACCCTGCTTCCAGAGTCCTCCCTCTGTGAAGAGGAGTTCTCTGAACTGTCCAAGGAGCCCAATGAATGTCTAGATCTGATGTTCAGTGTCTTGTACTTCTTCTCTTCCGCCACCTCGGCTGTTTGACTGTGTTATTGACACACTGTTCCTTGGTATGTGCCTTCCGAAGGAGTGTCTGTATTCTATTTCTGCACCTGAGACATTACTATGGAGGAATACATTGGGCAAGTACAGGCAGTCAGTATAATTTGCCCGTTTTTAAGATTCTTTTTTGTAGAGAACAAGGATGCCTTTCCCTCCATTGCATTGATTACAGAGGCTTAAATGAAATAATGGTTAAGAACCATTACCGTCTGCCTTTGTTGTCTTCAGTATTAGATCAGCTTCAACGGGACAGGATTTTTACCAAGTTATCTATAAAACACCAGTCATCTGATTAGAATTCAGGAGGTCATTATGAGTATCTTGTCTAACACATTGACAATATTTCAGGACCAGATCAATGATGTCCTCTGTGAGATTTGTTTTCTTGACAATATCTTGTTTTTTTTCCCGCAACAAATGGGATCATGTGCAATATGTCCATCTTACATTAGCCCTTTCAAACAACCAATTCATAAAGGTGGAAAAATGTATGTTCCACCAGTGCATCATCTCGTTCTTGGGCTTTGTCTTGGCAGAGGGCTCAGTCCAAAGAGATCCCTTGAAGATAAAAGCAGTCGCAGAATGGCCGCAGCCCCCTTCCCAGAAGGACCTGCGACGCTTCCTATGTTTCGGCAATTTTTATTGGTGCTGCATTCATGGTTATAGTGTGATTGCCACCCTCTTTATAGCTCGCCACCCCCTTTACCTTGGCACCTTGTATAGCTGGACCACTCCCCAAATTCTCCATCACTTGACCATTCTCCTGCCCTAATGACTTTCGCTTCATGATTTGGATTCCTTTTGTTGCTCTGGTTCAGACCCTTGCTCTCTGCCTCGGTGCTTGCACTCCCCATTAAATGTGTCAAATATGTTAAAATAAACAAACAATATGAGTGACCCATTCAAACAATAAAATCATTTATTGATTTATTTATCATATATTTTCTCTTTTACACAGTTTCTTATAGTGTAATTAGCTCATCTGTACATGGTAGTTGGATCTGGGATTCTGAAGAAATACAGTAGTGGGAGTAATAACATAAACATTACAATTGAACTGACTGTCTGACCACTGACTGCTTTACAGTGACATTCAGATGATCCTGCTATTGTCTTTTGCATACAGCTGAGAGTGTTTACTGGTTTATCCTGATGTCTAACATATAACGTATATCGTTGATGCTTAACCCACCACTTGACGAAAATTAATTTAAATGAAGAAATTTCATTAAGTTGATTTTTGTGTCTTGGTTATCATGATGCCTATTATAACTAATCATTACATGAGCTATAATGCAGTTAAAGTCCATGTGAATAAAGAAAGAATATTAATTTAAAATTCTTTGTCATTGGTCAACAAGACATTTTATAAAATACACATTTTCTTTAAAAACAAAAAATTGAAAAACTGAAAGTGAAAAATGAGTAATTACATTAATTGCAGTAATAATGGTCAAACACTTCATTTTAAAATGTCATCATCTTCCTTCGATAGTTGATCCATGTAGTCAGTTTGATGCCTAAAAATATGATTCCTACGATCCCACAGTGTGTTTTCTTTGCTTTAATTTCCCCGATGGAGGTGTTTTTTTTGTTTTTTAAATAAATTTTATGGAGGATATGGGAATGCAGAGAAATGGACTAACACAGACACCCATGGACATATCACCCTTTACCACACTAAAATTGAGCATTCCTGTTCCCATTGCATTAAGTGTTTTATGCCATTTATCCACACCAGGCACAAATGAAAGAGACCAAACCAGGCCAAACTGGGCTGAATCAGGCTGAACCAGGCTGGATTTATTTGTTTTTCCATTACAATTAGGAATGCAGACAGAGGCGTTGAGGGTGAAGTGCTGACATAGGAGAAAACAGCAATGGTCACAGATCTATACTAGTAAAAAGATTCCTTATTGAGGCATCATCACAACGTGACATTCAAATGCCAAAAGAAAAATATTAAGGAAGGATTATGAATTTTCATGGTTTGTCACACAACAGATAATGGAAAAACAAATTTTTGCTGAACATCCTGGCATCGCTTAACAATGTGAAAATGACATCATCGATCCATGACCATTCCATTCTGTCCCCATTCAACACTTCTGTCCAGCCCTGTCTTTGACACATACATCCAGTCTGCTCAGCACTGCTCCGCCTCAATGAAGCCCTCCTTCTCGTGACCTCCAACCTCCACCTCAGCATAACTGTTGTGGCAGCCCTGGTTCCGGAACTTCATGGATGGCCAGTAGTTGTTGGTACGCCGCTGGGGGAGTAATACAGGGTAAAGAATGAAAAATTGGTGAGCCATGTTTGTGTGTAATTAATTAAATTATTCATTTGTCTTATGGATTGTCTGTGGAGTGAGTAAGGCAATATATTACTCTTTAAGAATTTCACTAATGTCAAGATAAGTGGTGATACAAATAATAATCACAGTCCCTAGGTTTTTGTTATATTGATTTTATTTATTCTTTCCTTAAAGATAAATTTAACACTAGGTATAAATTTAGGTACAATTTTTTAGGTATATCTTTAGGCCTTGCTGTCAAACACTGTTGTGCAGATGGACAGAGGTTGAAAAAAAATCACCTGCATGAGGTAGAATGGAGGGGCAACAGTGGGGTGTGTGTTAATGTAATAAAGAGCCAACAGTGTCAGGACCACCAGCAGAACCACAGCAGCTGCTACCCCTGCAATGATTCCCGTGTGCTCTGGTGCCCCCTGCTGCCTTGGAGGACCTGTCTGAAAGTCTGTGGAGAAGATTAGGAAGTGAAAGATGATGAAGAATGCTGCACAACACAAAGCTGTTACCTCCTCTGCGTTATATTCTTCATATAACAACACAGTTCTTCCCGGGGAGAACAAGTGCAAGATACTGGTACAAGGAATCCTTTACTTTCATTAACCTATGCCAGGGTTCCCTTATTCTGGCCCTGGAGGGCCAAAAACAAAACATGCTTTATTTTCATAAGTACATTGGAATGCTTCTCTTTGCTGACCCTACCTTGCTCACTATAACTTGGGGGTCACAGCACAGGGTCAGCTAATGTGCAGGGTCCCTGGAGCTGGGGGTTTTAAGGGCTTTTATCAAAGGCCCATGGATGTGTAACTGTTCTGCTGAGGATGGAGCGCAAACCAGCAACCTTCTGATCACAGCCACAGAAACTTAGCCCACTGAGCTACTTATCACCCCCAGTCAGCACTGCAGGGAAATCTGCAAAATGCGCTGCAGATTGGCCTCCAGGACTAGAATTTTGGAACTCTGACCAATGCAATGGACTGTCCACTCATGTGGCTGGAGTGTGATATCTACTGAGAGTAGTCCAAAAGTGGACATAATAACCACCACAATGCCTTAGCTTAATCAGGGAGTGACCATCATGTGGCTGCCTTTATTGTTAATTGGCAAATTTAATCAGTGACTAACAGCTGAATTTTCATTTGATGGTTAAAGGCATTGTAAGGTCACCATCACTAACATGAAAGGCTTCTAAGTGACCCAATTGCTAATGCAAAATCTTTCAGTTTCTCAGCAAAATAGAAATTGTAGAGTTTTGGAGTCTGCTTTTCTGATACACACATTGTTTTCTGATACACACACACACACATATATATATATATTTTTTTCTGATCCATCTTAGTGGCATGTCACGCAAAAATACATGCAAAAAGACGAGCCCATCCATCCAATGGTGCATTCTCTCTCACACACACACACACACACACAGGTTTATAATTATATCTTTGTGGGGACTCTCCATTCAAAATCCCATCATGATGATCTAAATGTCTACCCTGCCCTAACCTTAACCATATGTAGCACCCCTACCCTAGGGCACAAGCACTGACGTGTGCGGCGAGTGGCAAAATATGTTCTTATGGTTAATTAATGTATTTGGGTTTATGTGATCTGTTCATTTCTTGCTGTTATGGTAAAAACATCATTGTATGTGATGTGTTGGTGAGATTTTGTAAATGGTTAAATATATTGTATGTCTATTGTTCGATAGTGGATTGGGGAATTGTTTTGGTCTTCCTCGCTTTCAGACTGAAACGAGCTCCAACACGCGCCAACGCAACAGCAGCTGCCTAGACTGTTAATTGGTTGAGCACATATGAAGCAACTGGCTTCGTCAACTTTCAGTTGTGTTGTATCATTTCTTCGTTTATCTTATGTTGGTGTAATAAATGATGCAGTAACAGAATGTCGGGCTTTATGTTTGATTTTGGCCAGTTTAATTGTAAATATAGAAAAAATTATAAGTTATTAAGTTATTTACTGGTATATCTCCTGTTTTTTTTTTTTAGCTTGCTGGTAGTTGCCAGGACGCTATTAACCTGCAGTTTTGCTTTGTGCCTGGTGGTTGTGCCAGTTTTATGAACAGTGTAGGAGAAGAGGTGACCCCATTGGTGCCGGGGAGTAGCAAGCTGTTTTCTGGAACTAAGGGGGTATTTAATTTTTTTTTCTGAATGTGGTAAACCCTATATCGAGCTAGTCAAGTTATTTAAATGTTCGTTCTTTTGTAGCTCTAGCTGGTGCTACTCCCAGGCCTCTGGATGAGTGCGCAGGACACGAGGAGGCTACACATAAATAACCAAACAAAATAGAAGACTTCTGGCAATTTTACCTTTTTGATTGCCTTCAAAGATTTTTTTTCTATCATCTAAATGGGGAACTGAAAAATGTCCCTAGAAGTAAGGAAGTTTCAGGTTTTAGGTTTCAGGCAAGCCCCCTCCCCCAACACACACACATACACACACACACACACAAACACACTGGTTCACAGATAAAACTCCACAGGTCATGGTCAGTTGTCCAGGGGTACACTAAATTCACACATAGCTGATTAAAACAGAAACTTGGCTGGTGCTGCAGTGAAGCTAAAGGAATTTGCAACTGCAGTAATAGAAGTTAACCAGCCAGATGCCACACAGGAAATGCATACATAGCTAACTGCTGGCCAACTCACCATTCCCATTGTAGTGAATGAGAAGTTTGGTGTCATCTGTGGATGAAGAAAAGGATTGTTGTGCGATGTCATGGAGACAAAAGTGAAAGAGGGGAGCAGCCCTTCCTTCAATACACACTCATGCAGCAGACAGAGATGAAGATGCAGGTAAAAGACAACAATGAATGGCCAGATACCTTCTGGAAAAATCCTTATTTGTATTGACTCATGAACATAAATAATAGTTTGATAAAATAACTAAAAACATACTTGAGCAATGCTTATTTATTTGAATTCTTTTTTCGCACTCATATCAATCACTTCTCACCTGCTCCTGCCCAAAATGAAATTGTCCCTCAATCTAGTGCCATGGGTCCCACAAGAATATAGACCTCCACTTTGGTGGAATCCTTCTGTTGCCATAGATGCTCTGCTATTTCAATTAAAAAAAAAAAACAGAAAATTGCGAAGCGCGCAAGAAACGGTGAATCAAGCGTGAGGCTGCGAGAAGCGAGCCCTCTTATCTGGGTTTCAAAGGTGCAGTGCACGCTCATAGTGTCTGTTTTGCTCGGTTTAGCTATGGGTCTGTGCTCTCATATGTTTTGCACTGATCTCACTCCATACCAATGGCTCAGTCCAGAATGGCCACAATAAGTAGGCCTGTGGGTGAGGCAAGGCTTGCCTTCAGTCACTGGAGTATCAGCTCTCATCTCCGGGGAGGGCGAGGGCTGGATGCCAGAAGGGCTGAAGGGCCCTGCTGAAGTGTCTGGGCTCCCGGGGGTGTAGTCCTCACATGTGCTTTCTGTGGCCTATAAGGAGGATGCTGTGTAAAATAAATTACAGTAGATATAGAGCACCAACGCTGGGCTACAGAGTCAGCAGCTCATACCTCTGAACAGCCGTAGTCCAGCCACTCCTGTCTGTGACGGTCTATACCGTCTGAGCACCTGAAACACAGGAACACACACACCTGGAGAAGCAAGGCTGAAGACATGGAAGCACATTCCCACCCACTGAGGACACTCATAGGTAGATGGTGGGTACTGTACATATGTTCTAGTATGTATATTTCACACTGTCACAAATGCAGGTACACATTCTGTGTTAAGAGGTATACAAGTGTGATGAAAATATGACCTTTTTTACTCATAGGCCTTTTACTGTATAGACAGAAATATGCAACATTTTGCATATTAATGGTCAGTCAAAAATATGGTGGCCATTCATGTTTTCAAAATATTTTTACCTTACTAAAGATCTCAAAAACTGGTCTCAAACAAGTTAACCTTGAAGCCATTTGGTAGCACTTAACTTAAAGCTGTTATCTACAATGCATTATAAATGCTTTCATGATGCATTAAAATGGTCAGTAAAAAAATTAGTAAAGCATTACATCATCTCCTATTGACAGTCATAAGGCATTATAATGTTGATTATAATACTTCATACAGTGCCTTGCAAAAGTATTCACCCCCCTTGGCATTTTTCATGTTTTGTTGCTTCAACCTGGAATTAAAATGTTTCTTAATCTTATTTTATGTGATGAATCTTCACAAAATGGCTACCAAATCAACAAGCACATTTTATGGAAAGAGAAAGAGTAAGTTTTAAAAGATTTACCTGTTGTATTTTTTATTGTAATATTTGTATATTTCATCGTTCAAGAACATGTCAGGTATCGTTTAGTAAGGTCTGAAAGCAGTTTCATTATATTGGTGTTGAATTACTAAGCCATTTATTAATGTCTTCTGTAATGGGCACCAGGATTATTTTGATGTCCTTAAAATACTTTGTTGTAGGGGCCAGAACAGAAGCAGAGCAAATTTTGTACAGAATAAATGAGGGAGATTCAGATGTAGATTTGTCAGATGAAAAAAAGGAGGAACATGAGTTTAAATCCGCGTCCGCCAATCCTACCAATGAAAGTGAGAATTCCACAACCATCGGAAGTATTCCGTCACTTATAAATTTTTCTACTTCCAGCTTCAATGATGTCTTTGCATTAAACATGTCCTGTTGTCCACTAAAGAGGACATGCTGTGAAATTAAACATAAAAAAACTAAATTGCAAGATGTGTTATTTTCTCCAAAGACACAGAAAATCACAAATAACCTAAACTTGAAGGACACCTTTTTTGGCTTGGGTCTCAGGCGGATATATACACTCAGGATTATTAAGAACATCTGTTCAATATCTCATTAATGCAGTTATCTAATAAACCAATCACATGGCAGTTGCTTCAATGCATTTAGGGGTGTGGTCCTGGTCAATATAATCTCCTGAACTCCAAACTGAATGTCAGAATGGGAAAGAAAGGTGATTTAAGCAATTTTGAGTGTGGCATGGTTGT
>JABFEA020000099.1:465642-475667 GCA_019775915.2 Cyphomyrus plagiostoma | reverse complement strand
TCCTTGGGTTCCTTTAAATCAGAGCTAGATAAGATTTTAACAACTCTGAGCTATTAGTTAAGTTCTCCCCAAGCGAGGTTGATGGGCTGAATGGCCTCCTCTTGTTTGTATAGTTCTTATGTTCCCTTTAGGTAATCCATGAATATCGACACAGAATATCGGTATCTCCCTATATTTTGACCAATCAGGTGGTGGTGATGCAAACAGCTTGATTTAGTCAGCTAGTAAGCAGGGCAATGTCAGCATATATGGCTCGGGTATGGCTTGCATAATTTAAAAAGGAAAACTGTCAGCTAGCAGTATTGTACGGGTACATTTCTTTGTGGCAGTGGAAAAGTGCCATAACCGTTATGCTTCTTATTTTTTATGTGTATGCTCTCTGCTGGCTTGTCAAAAAAGTGATTACTTATTCATATGGCTGACAAATTCCATGCAAGGTTCTGTATTTCAGAACAGAGGAACAGTGGTAGCAACCTCATTCTAACCAGATCAGTCACGGCCACAGCAACTCTGAAGCAGGGAGGGGCAAGAAATTCCTGCAGATTTCACTGGTCCTTGCTGCTTGCACTCTATTACTCCCCCTTCTAGGAGTTTACAATGAGACTTCGCCAGCAAATTCCAGAGTGTCCCAGTAATTCTGGCCCCACTTTTCTGCCTTGTGCTCAATGTGCAGCAAGGTAATGACAACAATGTCTGCAAGGAGGGAGACAACCATGTAGAGTGTTATGGACGCACAGTGGGTGTTAGTCAGTGAAAGGCAGCTAACCCTCAGGACTCATGGTGGGGGCAAAATGCTGGGTACAGCACAATTCTGCAGATGTTAAATTGACTGTAATGTATATTATCCTATAGGTATTAAGTAAACATTTTCTGTTAGATTAACACTGCCAAATTTGCAAGTGGGGGGTTGATTTTCCTATATGGAATTGTAAATTCAGTTTTTTGACTGTATAAATTTTAAGATTAATACTGTAGTGCAGTAAATTGATCCTGTCTCAAATGCACACCATCTCCATGATCTCACCTCAGGGCAGCAACACTGTGTGATGGATGGCCCAGCCTAATTCCAGTGAAAACATATTCCCCAGACACAAATCACTATCCTATTCGCAGATTGATATATTTCGTGGGGTTCAGATGAAACCAGCAGATCAATGAAGTTCCAAACGAGTATCCTATTACAATGCATGTCATCAGTGAGCCCAAGAAACATAGAGTCTCTAAAAGTAATTTTAAAAACAGAGGAGTTGCCTTCTGTGTGCCTTGACACATAGCTAGTACTTCCCAGATAGAACATTCAGTGCAAAAAATAAGAAAATCTCAATACTGCCTCACTGCAACCTTCATTTTCTGTTTGCACAATCAAAAGGCATAGAAAGAAAGTCAAAAGTTAGCTAAATGTGGAAGAACAGGGCTCTATTTAATGTGTCAAGCTGAACCAATCACAAATGGTTTGTGAGTCTTAATCGGGATGCAAGTTACTGAACCATACACGATTAGAGGGCTTATAAAGGGATGTTAATGCAGGAAATAGCTGTCACTTTTAGCAGCTGCTGAATGGATTGCAACAAGGTGAGTCTTCTGGGAAATGATCATGACAAGAATCATGAGAAGAGCTCTGCTTGGGGGGGTTGGGGCGAGGGGTGCACTTATAAGGAATCATCCCAAAGACTTTTGTTGTTGATATTCGTCAGAACATGCTACTCCATTTCTGAGATCTCTATTTCAGCCATGTGCACACATACACACACACACATGCCTGTTCTTCCCATACATACATTTTACGCACATACACATGCAAACACACACACCTGTTCCTCCCACACATATGAACATATACACATGAACATGCAATCTTGCTCCTCCCACAGATATGCATGGTTGCTCCTCCCATACATACATATATAAACACACACGCACCTGCTCCACCCACACATACACATTCATGCATAAACACTACGAGCAAACCTGCTCCTGTAGCACATACATACATAGCGGCATGCCCCGTTTGTCCGATCCTCCTGTGTGCCATGCCCCCTCACTACCTCGAATACCAGTGTGATCAGCTGTTTCGAGTTTCTGTCATTAGTCCCGTGTCTGCGTTTAAGTATGTTTCCCCAGTCTGGTCATTAACGTTGTGTCATTGTATGCTACCAGTGTTCCTTCATCGTATCCTGAATAAATCTCTTTTTTCCACCGATTCTTCATCTCCCTGCTCCTGCTTCCCTGGTCCGTTCCACAACACATACACACATGCACATGCCTACTCCTCCCACACATATGTACATACACACATGTACACAGAAGCCTGCTCCTCCCACACATACATAAATACATGAACTGGTATGGCTGCTCCTCACACATTTGCATGCCAGGTCTTCCCATACATACATATTTACACACACGAACACACCTGCAACTTCCAAACTTACATACATACACAGGCATATGCAAGCCTGCTCGTCCCACACATACGTACATACATACATGCACACGTAAGCCTGCTCCACCCACATATATGTGCTTACACATACACACGCACAACTCTTGCTGTTACACGCACACATGCTTGCCCCTTCCACACATACATATTTAAGCACAAGCACACAAATGCCTGCCCCTCCCCATATATGCATGCATACTCCTCCCACAAATACATATATACTCGCACATGCACACACGTCTGCTCCTCCCACACATATGCATATCTGCTCTTACCATGCTTAAATATTTACACACACACACATACACACACACACACATGTCTGCTCCCCCAACACATGCATGGCTGCTCCTCCCATACATACATATTTACATGCACACACACACATGTCAGGTAAACAAATCTTTATGGGGACCGCTCATTCATTTTTATATTAAAAATGCTAACACTAACTATAACAACCTTAACCCCGATGCAGTCCTAACTATAACCATAAGTAACCAAGCAAAATACCAGAGTTTTTGCATTTTTAGTTTTTTCATTGCAGTCACAGATTTTTATTAAATTGAGTTTTCACTTATGGGGACCAGGAAACAGGTATGCATCACTTTGCAGGGACATTGTGTCCCCATAAGGTAAGGTATACACGTTCACACACACACACACACACACACACACACACACACACACACACACACACACACACACACACACACAGGGTCCCAGATAGATATTGGTCAATAAGAAGGGGAGCAAAGACAAGTGAAGTGAGAGTGTATTCGTTTTTTTTTTGTTTTTTTTTTAAAACAAGTATTCATCATGTAAGATGAGTTATACCCATTCGCCTGCTCCTCCCACAAATGTGTACATACACACGAACACGCACTCTTTCTCCTCCCACACATATGCATGGTTGCTCCATATTTACACACACATCTGCTCATCCCACACACACCTACATACACACAGACACACGCAAACCTGCTCCTCCCACATATGTATTTACACATACATGAATACGTACACCTGCTGCTCCCACATGCCTGCTCCTCTTGCAAATACATATATACACACACATGCATGCACATGCAAGCCTGATTCTCTCACACATATGAATGCCTGCTCTTCCCATATATGCATACTTGGGCCTCCCATACATATTTATCTACAGACACACAAACACATACACTTGCTCCTCCCACAATTATGTATACTCACACACACTCACATACACCTACACACACATGCACGCACATGCCTCCTCCCAGGCAGGTGTACGTACATAGCCACATATGCATGCCTGTTCCTCCCACACATACATATGTACACGCACACATACACACATATGCTAGCTCCCGCCACTACCTCCTGTGCCACTCACCACAATGTGGGTCATGTTATCAGGGAGCGTATCGATGGTCAAGCTCCCACCATTGACCTCCTGGGCTGTTCTGATCTGGCCCGACCCAGGGCTCAGCTGCTGATCCCTGCGGGTCCTGTGAAGCTCTGGTGTGCTCCAGTCTCTCCATGTTGATGAGGCATTAAGCCCCTCTGTGAAAAACAGACCAGTAGTGAGGAGGGCATGCGACAGCAAGCATACAGAGAGGAGGAGAAAGTATTTGAAAATGATCCCCAGTAATCCTCAAAAACCCAGATCACCCGAGTCCCATATATTTGGTATACGGTATACCAAATATATGGGACTGGTAAATATACCACTCAATTTTCAAATGGAACTGGGCATCATTTCCCAGAATGCAAGGTCTACAGGACTTACTTTTACATTTGTTTAATTTAAGAGACGCTTTTGTCCATAGCGACATACAAGCAAGGCAAATAGTACTTTTCAATCCTATGGCTGTCAAGGAGTTGAATAGGCATAAATGCAGCTATGTTGACCTTCCAATGAAGTCCCAGGTACAAGTGTAAGCGGTACCAGAGCAGGCATATTCCACACATAACAAGAGACTAATATGACATCTGTTCAGTGAACAGAAAAGTATGCTGCAGCAGATATGGGACTGCGTACATAATGCTTAAAATGGCATGTGGTATGAAGGCCACCCATCTACCTGCTGAGCTCCTGTGGGTTAGAGTTTTTTCCAAGAAAAAAGCACACTGTTCCCTGAGGTGGTCTAGCAGTACAGGAAGCTGGAGGCAGTGTGGCCACAACAGAGTGTCTCATCGGGCCCTGATGCAAGGGCCTAAGCACATCAGCAGAGGCTGGCCAACCTGAACAAGGAGCTGGGGGGTGAGAAGCTACCATTCCTGTATCTGGACGTACTGGGTTTACTGAACTTCACTTCTTTGTCCTGCTTGAAGTCCTTCAGTCCTTGTCCCCTCTCATGAGTAAGATTGATAATTATGTTCAAAATTGTGTTGGAAGCATGTCGGAAGAATGTCAGTGAGCCAGGGATAAACATTTGGCGGGACACTATGTGCCCTAGATGCTCTTGCTGGTTGCCAGATGAATTGCTGCTGAAAACAAAAACAATCATTGTCTACAGTGGTACGTCGGTTCTTAAACTCACTAGAACTCAAATTTCTTGAAAGTCGAACAAACAAATTTGACCTAGAACTCGATCTGAATATCAGAAGTCGAACCGTGAACGCTGACCTAATATAAATTGTACGCGCCAAGAAATGAGTCATACTACAATGCAATTCTTACTTGAATGCCTTCTTCACAGACTGGACGATTAACCAAATAAAGCAGTGCAACATTACAGTAACTAACAATAAATAAACCACTAACTTACGTGTACTGTTAGAGCATTTCTGTCATTTATTTAAACTTTATTTTAAATTAACTGAAAACCCTGTGATGAGCTGGCCCCCCGTCCAGGGTTGTTCCCTGCCTCGTGCCCGTTGCTTCCAGGACAGGCTCCGGACCCCCCATGACCCAGTAAGATAAGCGGGTTTGAGAATGGATGGATTAACTGGAAACCAGTTCTCACTGGTCTTACGTGATATTCGGGAGAAATAGCAGATTATGCATCGGAACTGCCTGGGATACAAATGTCATGCGTTTAACTAAACTCTTCAGCCAATAAGGGCAAAGGTGTGTCGTCACGGAGGCCGTTCCAGTTTGTGCAGCTGGGTGAGAGGTCGCAATGCATCTAACCGTAATGCATTGAATCAGGATCAGAATGCGTTGCTTTATGCCAGCACTATAAGCAAGTCGAACGCACCCCATGACCCCACTGGGGAAACAAACTGAAACGTGGACTTAATACAAAGGACTAATGACAACAACCAGAAACAGCTGATCACATGGGGATCCCACACGAGGTTAACGAGGGGGCGTGGTGCACGGAAGGAGCGGATGATCGAGGCAGGACAGGGGTAATGTTGGGATAAGATCTTTATCGTTTGGAAGCCATTAAGAAAAAAATGCTCTTCTTGATTTATCTTGTTAATTTTGTGTTTAAATGCTAAAAAACATATTTAGGTGTAATTCGGGGGGGCTGGGAATAAATTAATTGGTTTTCCATTATTTCTTATGGGAAAAATTTGATCAGAACTCGAAGTTTTTAGGATTCGATTAGGAGTCCGGAACGGATTAAGTGCGAGAACCGAGGTACCGAGGTATTTCACCAGTTATGAAAGATTTATTGTGCGTTTGTCTGGTACAAAGGAGTAAGGATTGATAGCATTCTGAACAAGTTCTCTGTAGTTCACCCATGCTATCATGTTTTGTGTCCCACTTGGATGTTTAGAGGAGCAGGAAGCCACTGTGAACTCAATAAAGAGCTTCCTGCCTTAATTCAGAGGAAGATTTCTTTAATTTCAACTGATTATTGAACAGAACTTCTCCTGTTGCCCTATTTCAGGCTGGGACTCATTCACTGTCATTAACACAAAAACACAGGCAGTCACTGGTGTCCAGTTGGAGCTTCCTCACCTTTTTTCTCTGGAGTTGTAAACCTACATGAAACAGACAAAGCCAAGGGCCAGAAACAGTGAAATTCTGCTAGCAGTGACTTGACGCAGAATACTGGAAAATATATTAAATCTTACTTCACAGTTTAATAGCTGTTTAGGAACAGACAGCTGAAAAACAAACGTGAAAGACCTTCAAGCGCTATGCAGTCTGCTGCCTCATTTTTTCCAGTGACATGGAATGAGTCTCACTGAAGGCCTTCCTCACTCTTAAGCAGAGTCATAGTGTTCCCCTGCTGAAATGGTGACCTCTCAGTTTGAACTTTTGCCTTTCGAACATCCATTTCACAGCATCTCTAGTACAGCCGGGTATTCTTTAGTAAACATTTCACAAATGCGATTCTGATCATGCAAATACATTCTCATGCTCCTCCTCGTAACCATCATCACTTTCTGGCTGACTTTTACCCAAAAACGCTGCCTCACATTTAAATATAGAAATGGAGACTCAGTTAATCTTCACAAGTTACTTTGAACATCTGGATAACACATGGCCACTAAACCAAAACACACTGAAGCCTTTCTTAGAAAAAAATAATAAAGTCTTGAATAGAGGCAGATGTCAGAACACCGATTTTGTCCTGTGCATATTATATTTGGCAAAGCTCATTATACCCACCCATAAATTGGACTACTGTCACCTCAAGGCCAGAGACATTTGTACTATGAATGTATTCATTATACAGCATAGTTGGTGGTTCAGCCATAGCTGCCAAAAGAAATGATAATAATCCCTTAACATGCACTGTGACTTTGATCCTAATTTCTTCTTTAACACATTCTGAAAAAGTCACCAACTTGTGTTGTATGTTTCTGGGTGTTTAGTCAGTCATCATTTATCTCAGATAACTTTCTTTATAATTACTTTTTAATTTTATAATTTCCTAGGCAGTTCTTTCTCCACAGCTGTTACATTTAAGTTTATTGCTCCTCTGGACATCTAACAATCTAAGTTGCATAAACTGGACTGCATTCTCTGTGTCATAGATTTTTACTACTTATATAAGTCACCTTATCAAAGCTCAGTTTTAAAATGAATATCATATGACAATTTTCATTTATGTTTAAATATAGCCCTACTTTAAGTTAAACACAGCATGTCATTGTCTTATACAAAGAACATAATAGTTTTCACTCATACGCACTATGCACTCACACTGAGATTTAGAATGTAATGTAACTTTCAGTTATATAATAAGTTTTTTTATTATTACAGTATGACCAAAAGTATGTTCCTCCTTTGAGTTATTTGTATAAAAAGAACTGCAGCTGAATGTCAAGAGAGTGAAAGAGTTGGTGGTGCAGAGAGCCACTGACTTCTGTCCCCATCCATGGAGACTACAGAAATGAGAAAATATGCAGACAGTCCTAACATCTCTCCCCCATCAAATCTCTACTCCTCCCACAACCCCCAACCCCCAACCCCTACAATTTCTTGATTAACTAAATGAATCAACTGGAAATGTGATAAATGTGTTTTTTATACCCAAATGCTCTGAGCAATTGGAGAGCCAGAAAAAACAGTGTGTGTGTGTGTGGGGGGGTGTGTGTGTGTGTGTGTGTGTGTGGGTTGGGGGGGGGGCGTGAGGGGCAATTACCGTGGCAACAAAATCACAGTACAGACTCAACCATACTTTCTTTTAGTTTTTGAAATGACCCATGGCATTAACTAATGTGCATCATATGACTTGCCTCCATCCATGGTTCAAATTACGGGGGGTACTGTCCCCCCCGATCAAGACCCAGACCCCCCCAAAGAGACAAAAATGGCAGTTTGGGGGGGTCTTAACATTTTTATTTTGTTGTAAAAAAAAAAGAAAGATAACCTAAATGAAGATAAGGAAAATTTTATGTAAAACGATTTCAGACACCCCTAATGTGGACCGTACCATTTTAACAACCTCTGTGCTAGAAGCAGCCAGTCGGTTATGTCATTGATTCTCATTGAGACCTGTTTATTGTGTTCGTCTGTCATGGTACTGTTTCTCGTGCATTGGTAAATGTAAGTAGGCAGCAGAAGTCTAGCCTGTTGAAAATGTGTGATTTTACAACCTTCATTTATTCATTTAAGTGTTTCATCGACTAATGCAAACTGACGTCTTTATAAGTTGAATTACTTACCATTGTCATTTTGAGGCCGGTATTCTGTCGAGTTAAGCTACTTTGTCAAGGTAAGCCTAATTGATAGCCCTAACCATAGCTTACCTTGACAAAGTACCTGTACTCGATAGAACACCGGTACAGTCAACGTTAGTTACGTTTACTAGCAAGATAAGCTAAGTTCTCTATTTAAACCAGGCTTATTTGGTGAGGTAAAATCGATCATGGTCATTTTCCAGGGAGATGAACACCCTATGCTTTCATTCTCATTTTACCATGAACAAATTGTGCCTTTCTGAAATTAATTTGCCACTTAGCCTGTGTGGTTTGTTATTAGGCTAATGTTAATGCATAAGAAGGTCTAACATTATGCTCAGAATAAACATTACTATGGGAAAACCTATAGGGGCAATGTTAAAAAAAACTAGCTAGCAGATAATAAGACCTATTATTTGAATTTTAATAGTATTGATTCTGCATTCCACAATTTCATATTTATAGACATTTTTAGAAGCTTCATCTAATAGCCCAGATACTGTTTTGTTAAATATAGATAAGATTTTATTTACAGGCAGGAAAAGGAAAGATAGTCTTCTTTTACCAACAAAAAAGTAAGTCGGAAATATTAGTGTTAAGAGCTACAGAACATTACACTAAAAGTATAGAAATTCGAGTTCGAATGAGTTTGAGAACTGAGGTACTACTGTAAAAAATTATTGTTGCACATTTCTAAATTTAAAGGCAGAGGGCTTCTGATAATAACTAAGCAGAAGTCTTCTCAGGGTATTCTGGTCTGGGATGTTGGTGATGTCACGTGTTATGGCGAGGGCAGTGCAGGCCCAGGTGCAGCACAGTGGCATTAACAGTGGTGACAGCCTGATGTCAGGTCTTCTGACCCAGGAGGAAGTGCAATATGATGGTAGAGGTGCATGACAGTGTATACAGTCAGGAGGTGAATGTAACTTAAATAACAAAATAAATCCATCCATCCTTTTGTTTTCTCCTGCTTATCCGAGGTCAGGTCGCGGGGGCAGCAGTCTCAGCAGGGAATCCCAGACTTCCCTCTCCCCGGCCACTGCATCCAGCTCCTCTGGGGGAATCCCAAGGCGGTCCCAGGCCAGCCGAGAAACATGAGTCCCTCCAGCATGTCCTGGGTCTTTCCTGGGGCCTCCTACCAGTGGGACTTACCCGGAACACCTCACCAGGGAGGCGTCCAGGAGGCATCTTGATCAGATGCCCAAGCCACCTCATCTGGCTCCTCATCGCTGCGGAGGAGCAGCGGCTCTACTCTGAGTCCCTCCCAAATGACTGGGCTCCTCACCCTATCTCTAAGGGAGAGCCCAGCCACCCTACGGAGGAAACTCATTTCAGCCACTTGTACTTTCGGTCACTACTCACAGCTCGTGAGGGTAGGAACTAGGGCTGCACGATTAACCTTTATCACATCGATATTGAGGTTTTATAATAACCTAACCTCAGGAGTCTGAGGTTTTTTCCCCCGCCTCTGACATTTGAGTGACAAACCTATTAGCCAATCAAA
>JABFEA020000099.1:442760-459761 GCA_019775915.2 Cyphomyrus plagiostoma | reverse complement strand
GTAGTTAGAGTATGGAATAGTCTTCCTGATAACGTAGTGCAAGCTGAATCCTTGGGTTCCTTTAAATCAGAGCTAGAAAAGATTTTAACAACTCTGAGCTATTAGTTAAGTTCTCCCCAAGTGAGGGTGGCAAAGGTGACAGGGAGACATAAAGCTTTGTAATGACGACTCCCCCCATCAGAAAGTTACCCCTTCAGCAGCTACTTCTGCTCAGAGCTGAATTTAGCTTGACTGGGGCAGCAGTGAAAAATTTTGAGGGGCATATTGTTGCAAAAATTTTAATTTACAATAAAACATGCTATGCTTTCCGGATAAGGGACACCTTAGAGGAGATGCCCCTGTCCGAGGACGCACACCTTGCAAATGAGGTATGCAAAAACATGCGGCGAATACAAAGAGGAGTGGCGGAGTCCATGATGCGGTGGGTAGCCATGGACAGCGGACTCCCCTATGGTCCGCTGTCCAAGCTACCAGAAGTGCCCAGACTCCCCCCACCAGCTGTAGGAAGGAAGAAGAAGCGGAAAAGTCAAAGGCAGGAAGATGCTGGGGATCTTCCTAGGGACTGTCTCGATATCTGCTGCTTCCCCTGCTGGGTATCGGGAGAAGCCCTTCCCGATTCTAAATCCGGCAGTGTTCGCTCTCGACATCACCACTGCCATATCGCCTGAGTGGGCGCCTAAAGCTCGCATCACTGCCACTTCAAAGCAGCGGCCCTCCGCTTCGCCTGAGCTTGCTCTCACTGCCTTTACCTTTCTGAATATGTGCTTGGCAAGGAAACGTGCTAGGGTGCTTGGGCACACCATTCTGTGGGTCCCCAAATTCCCCAAAAAGGCGGTGCCAATGGCTGAGGAGCAATCCCCGGCTCCACCCCTGAGGTTCCTGCTCCGCCCTCAAAGGTTCC
The DNA here is from genome assembly GCA_019775915.2 of Cyphomyrus plagiostoma. Classification (NCBI taxonomy): domain Eukaryota; kingdom Metazoa; phylum Chordata; class Actinopteri; order Osteoglossiformes; family Mormyridae; genus Cyphomyrus; species Cyphomyrus plagiostoma. The sequence continues at coordinate 458,860 of JABFEA020000099.1, read as the reverse complement.
TGCTCCCTAGTCCCTTCCTCTGGTGTCCCCTTCGCCTCCTTTCTCACCTCCTCTGGCATCTCCTCCATCTTCCTGGTGCCCCCCGCCCTCTGCTTCCTTGCCCCTTGGTTTTGTGCCCCTTGTGTTTGCTCCCCGTCCCTCTATGCCTTTGTTCCCTTCTGGTCCCTTTGTGCCTTCTGTTGATTTGTCCCCTGGTGTTGTCCTTCCGTTCATCCCCTTTAGTGTTCCCGAGTCTTGCATTTCCTTTTCTGGTGCCCCTATGTCTGTATGCGTTCCCCATGGTTTTTTCACTTGTTGTCCTCGTGTGCCTGTTCTATGTGTTCGTGCTGTTCCTTGTGCCTTGTTAATGTTCTCGCTTTTGTTTCCCCAGGTTTCGTCGTGTCCCTGGTCTTGTTCTTCACTCCCATGGCTCCTGTCCTCCCCGGCTTGTCCGATCCTCTCGTGTGCCACACCCCCTCGTTAACCTCGTGTGGATTCCCCATGTGATCAGCTGTTTCTTGTTTCTATCATTAGTTCAGTGTATTGAAGTCTGTGTTAGGTATGTTTTCCCCAGTGCAGTCATTGATGTAGGGCAGGCGAAATGGCATAAAATTCATTTTGCAGTATAATTTGAACCATAGACGGTAGACAGTATATATTGCGGTATATGATTTGATCTGTAAATTTCAATATAACTGTTTTTGAAAGGGTAACATATGTCCATAGCAAAGGCATTGCAGCAGGAAGTTGTATAGTAAACTGTTCAAACATTTAAAAGTAGTCATTAACATAGAATATTTATGATCAAATTTGCAATTATAGAAAAAATATGAAAACATTTAAAGTAACTTCACTGGTTTTATCTTATATTAAAAACACAGGTTGGTTTTGTAAACTGTATAGATAAGCAGAAAACAAGACATGGAACTAGACTAGTGTCATAACTCCATGTAGTATGACCATCTCTCCCATAAAGCATATGCTACAACCCCCTGCAGGGGTTCGGGTACCCGACGGGTGACCCGCAAATTTTGTTGAAATGGGTGAAAAATATTCTACTGTGTCAGATATGGGTTCGGGTCGGACGCAGAAGAGCTAAATTGTGGTTTTCAAAACATGTGCCAACAAAAAATACCCTAGGGCTATATTTTAGTGACAAAATCACTGCATTCAAGATGATAAACTGATATGGATTTTACATTTTATGTCTACACACGCATTCCCGGAAATCTCTCCCACTCTCATTTTCAAAAAACACATGTGAACTCCTCCAGTAGTTCAAAATGGATGCTGAAGTAGTCAGCTGAGGCCATCAACTGTGGACGATGTCCTTTTTTTTGTGTGTGGGCATGGCAATATCAAACATTATTTGAGTTTGGAGGTAGGCTACAAACATTTATTTTGCTTATTAGGCTGTTATTAAGCCTAATAATAAACTTTTGTCTTTAATTTTTAATCTTACTGATTTTGATTCGGGTGCGGGTCAGGTGTTGGTATTTATTTATAGTGTTTCGGGTGCGGAATTTGATTTTATTTCTGTCGGATAATGGTTCGGATACGGGTTTAAGCATAACGGGTATGGGCAGGTGCGCTTTGTCAAAATCAGACCCGCGCAGGACTCTGTTATTGGGGGGAGCAGTGTTTAACTGCAGGCTTTGTTGGGCCTTATGGCTGGAGGCTAGCATTGTTCCTGCAGCTGTACAGCCGCTGCCCTTGTTTTTCTTCTGATTTGGCTGCCAAGCACAGCAGGAGGAATGAGTATAGGGGTCGCGTAGGGTTTGGGGGAGATGACACGGCCCGCTGGATACCGAAGCAGCTATATGGTTGCTTGGGGTCCTCTTCCTCCACTATGGCCACTTCCACCACTTCAGGCTCCGGCCATGTAAAGTCCTAAAGCTGTGAACTCAGTTGTGCTCTGCGTTCATGTCATCACTCTCATCACCCGTGACCCATTTCTCAGCTTGAGAACATCATGTGGAAACGTGAAAAGAAAACAAGAGTTTGGAAGCTGAGTGCAGCTGTACTCAGAGCATATAAAACAGCTATGGTTTGCAGTTCCTCATTTGCAATTACAGTTGAACCTCGTTACTACGTACAAGATGGGATATCAAAAACATTTACGTTATAAGCATAGAACGTTGTAACCACTTAGTGCAAGATAGATGAAAGAACTCACGAAATGTCCATGTAAATGATAAAACTTTAATAGAACAGACCCTTAAATTGACTACAAAACAGATGAACACATTATTATAACTCATCTAACGCGGGAAGTTTGAATTTGACTTTAAATGTAGACAGTCTATGCCTTGAAAAATCAGTTATTTTTGTTTGCTTGGTAGCTTTCTCAACAATTCTTCCAAGCACAGTGTCCTCCACTTTTTGAATAGCGCAGAGGACACTATCGTCAATCTCCTGACTGACCAAAAATCTTTTAACATTTTTGAAACATGTCCATGCTTCATTGGCAGTCATAACTGGTGGTGGGGCAGGGTCATCATCATCATCAGTAGCTTGACTGCCAGTGGCGCCATCTGAAACATTGGCCGAAACATCAGAAATTATTTCTGCCACAGTCATTTCACCGGATGTAAGGACCGTGTCATCAGCAGAAACAAAGTCAAGGAAATCCGTATTCTCAAGATGAAAGTGATCGGCAATAAAGGTCCAAATGTTTCTAGTCTCGGGAGTGCTAGATTCAACTGTTTCGGGTTCCTGACTTGGCCCCTGATCCTCACTATTGCCTGCAAATTGAAACCCCGCCTTTCTGAAACAATTGGCAATTGTTTCTGCTTTCACGTCAGTCCAGGCCTGACTTAGCAAGTCTATGCCATCTTTTAGTGTTATCTTCTTGACTTCGTCACCTGAATTTATATCCGCAATAAGTCGTTTTAAAAACCTACGGCGGTAGTGTACTTTTGATAACCCCCTGATCCATAGGCTGAAGCTTACTGGTGGTATTTGATGGAAAAAATTTGAGCGTCGTAGTTTTCAATTGAATTTCTTCCTTATGGGAAGAAACATTGTCTACAAAAAGCAAAACCTTGGCTGTGATATTTATTGTCAAATTTTCAAAGCTATTTATAGAAAAGGTCCATCCATGCTTTACGTTGCGAGAAGTACGTTACTGGCAGAGTACCAACACCATTAAATCAGCGTGGGTTTTTGAATTTGCCAATAACAGCCATTTTAAATTTCTCTGAACCGTCCATGTTGGCACAGAACATCACTGTAATGCGATCTTTACTTTGCTTGGTTCCATGACAATCGCTACGTTTTACATGAAGACTTTTATCTGGCATTATTTTGTAGAATAGACCGGTCTCATCTGCATTAAAAATGTCCCGGGGATCATAGACTCGGATAAGTTCTGCCAAAATGTTCTTTTTCCAGTTTTCTTCAGTGTCAATGCTCACCAATTCACACTCGCCAGACACTGCCTTGAAGATTATGTTAAAACGTGATTTAAACTGGTTGAGCCAACCGCCGCTGGCATTAAAATTTACAATGTTCAGCTCTCGCGCAAATTTGGTTGCTTTTTCAGTAAGCAGAGGCCCGCTGATTGACACGTTTGCCTCTCACCTGTTCAAACCATTTGTACAAGGCCTTTTCCAATTCAGGGTAAGTCGCCCCACGAAGCCTTTTGCGATCATCACATAGTCGATTATTTTCAAATTCAGACATAATCTTGTCTTGATTATGTATGATAGTTGAGATTGTGCTTCTTGATAGTCCATTGTCTTCACTTAGTTTCGACTGTTTCATACCTTTAAGATTTTTCAGAATTATTTCTGCTTTCGTTTGTAAATTGATCTGCTTTCATTTTGGAGGCATTTTGACACGTGCTGAATGACAAGAGGAAAAACGTACGGGGCGCCCAGCAGTTATTACCGGAGTCCGGCCGTCTAGTTCCTGCCAAGCAACGCAATAGACAAATAAAGATCAAGTAGATAGCGACACAAGTTGTGGTGGGCGGGGAGACCGCTGTACGATGTAACGATGGTTAGTTTTCGTATTTTCTCTCGAAATTTTGACGTTGTATCGAAGTTTACGCTGTTAGGGTGTACGCTGTAAACAATGGCTGCTATTGGAATAATACATAGGCTAAAAACGGGAATTAGAAACCTGTACGTTGAAAAGGTGAAAATGTTGTATCTGGGGTACGTAGTAATGAGGTTCGACTGTATTCTTATTTTTGGGATAAAACTTGTGTCTGAAAGACACCAGTAAATTTACTGCATACTGTTTCAGGTAGAATAAAATAATTTTCAGACCACATACAATTTTGTCCTGATTTCACTATCAGTGTCCTTTTCCACTTCTGTGCGTGGTTCCCTCCCCTTGGTTATCATGTTCTCTCGGAACTAACATGTAGAAAAATAAGTTCATGGGGAAAAAGGATCCAACAGGCAATGAGAAGCAGAACATGTGCACTTTGCAGAGTACTGACAGGCGTGTCTGAGTTTGGTTTCAGTTTTGTTAATTAACTAGAATATTTAACTGGTCTAGTAGGAATTGTTGACAAATGTCTGCTTACTGAGTGTCTCATATCCTTGCTTTTCCTCAAGTGATTTATTCAACTTCCACATAGTTTAACATGTATGGTTCTCCCATTACCCTGCCTGTTGAGTGTCTGCCCCGACCCCCATTTTGCTGCGAGTGTGTTTCTCCCATTACCCTGACCACTGAGCATAAGCCTCGAACCCCCGTCCCATTGTGAGTGCGTTTCTTTCATTACTCTGCCCACTGAGCATCTGCCCTGATCGTCTCACTACAAGTGTGTTTTTCCTGTTACCCTGCCTGCTCAGCATCTACCTGACCCCCGTCTCACTACGAGTCTGTTTCTCCCGTTACCCTGCCCGCTTAGCATCTGCCCCAACCCCCTTTTTGCTGCAAGTGTTTTGCTCCTGTTAGCCTAACCACTGAGTGTCTGTCTCAATCCCCACCTCACTGCAAGTGTGTTTCCCCTGTAACTCTACCCGCTCAGCATCTACCCAACCCCCGTTTTGGTGCAAGTGTGTTTCTCCCGTTATCCTGCTGGCTGAGCATCTGCCCCAACCCCCATCTCACCACATGAGTGTACCCATTCCCCCATGTCTGCATGTCTGCCTGCCTAACCCCTTAGTCCCAACACAGACCATCCGGGATTATGAACTTTGCTTTCCGCTCCTGACTACAATTTTTGGCTGACACTTTGGTTTCCTGTTCGCTCTGCATTTGGGTCCACTGTCCCCAAAATATCTTTTTACACTATGGAGTGTCTGCAACATCTCATCACCACCCTAATGTCCACAGGTCCACAGGCCAATTAATGAAATCTAGCTGGCCCTAACACCAAACACACAGTTGACATTTTAGAGGGTCAGCTGTGTGGACAGTGAAGCAGTTGCACTATATTCTTCCATCTTAATTTCATTTAATCCATGCTGACTGCAACTTGAACAGGTATGTCAGACGCTTGGAGGGAAGAAATGTGTATGTTTCATGACCAGATGACCAAAATAAATGATCAAGAACTTCAGTGGACCCAAAGAGAACAAAAATTTGGGGAAATTCTGAACAAAAATAAATATGAAGAAATATCACACTAAGGCTTGAGCAAATACAGTTATTTGGCACTAGGGTTAGTATTGTTTAGATTTTTTTAATTGTTTGCATTTTTAAAATTAAATTTAATTTAAATTCCACTTTAGTTTTAGTTTTCAGTGTGCTTTAGTTTTTATTTTAGAGATTTTTCTATTTAGCTTTCACGTAGTTGAGTTTCAGTTTAAGTTCTAGTAATTATATTTCTAGTCTAGGACTGGAAGTTGTAGACCTGTTTTATGTGTCTGATCTTTAGTGAATTGTGCATTATAACACAGTGCACATTGTGGGCAAAATGGGCAAAACATGTTTCATGTATCATTAATGGTAATTAAAACTAAACAAATCATCATTTTAGTATAATAGTTCCAGTAACAAAGTATTTGATGTTTGTTTTTATTTTATTTCAATTAATTTCACAACCAAATTTCTAGTTTTTTCTTAGTTGTTTATTTTATTTCCATTTTACGGTAGTCCTTAGCTATGACTCAATTTTTAAAATGGCAGTTTTTCCATGCATTGTACTATTTACCTTGTGATAAAAATAATTGGTACTTTATTGATCCCCATGAGGAAATTGTCTTTACGCCTCCTTCAACTTGCTCTTTGTGGAGTAAGTTGTCCGCAAAGGGGAGCCACCTGTAGTGGCACCCAGGGAGCTGAGGATTAAGCGCCTTGCTCAAGGACTTGCAGACATGCTGAGGCTGGGTTTGAACCTGTGACTTCATGATTACAGGCACACAGGCTTAGCCCACTGCACCACACGGTGATACATTTTAAGAAAGTATTCCTGACAAATTTTTTCATAGTTTTATTGATGTTTGATCTGAACAAGATCAAAGTATATAACTGTAAATAATGAAATATACTAAGTTACAGCCAAACTGTGCTGAAAACAAATTGGCTAAAGCAACAGCAGCATGGAATATTTATTTATTTATTATTTATTTATTACATTTTTTTTTCATAAATAAGTAAGAACAAAACAAAGTGGAGTGGCTAAAGCCTAGTTTAGTCATCCATTGTTGTTAATACCCAGTAATCTCTCATTCGGTCATTCTGTTACGTGCTGACCAGGGAAGCAGAGGCGAGGAGACCGAAGATCAAGAAAAAATGCGGGATTTAATCGGAGCGAACACTGAGGAACAGGCAACAAGCAGATCGACATTACAATGACCAGACTGGGGAAACAAACTGAAACGCGGACTGAATACACTGAAGTAATGACTGTAACCGGAAACAGCTGATGAACATGGGGAATCCACATGGGGTTAATGAGGGGGCGTGGCACATGAGAGGAGCGGACGATCGGGGCATGACACATTCATTTGATTGTCAGAAAAAATGTGCTAATCGTTTTTTTTGCAGTTTAGCATCAAGGGTTTCTTAACATTTGGTCAGTTTAACTAAATAAAACATAGAATCATAAAATTTGACCAAATGAATATTGAAAATATATGAAACTTAAATATGTGACAAAAGTTAAGAACAATGAAAGTCATTAGTCCTTATTGCATGTCTGCTAGCTGGATTTTTTAATGGTAATGATCATGGCCTATTTTTAATTTAAATAAACAAAATGTGGGGGGCTTGGTGGTGTTTTGGTCACCACTGTTGCTTCACATTTCTGGGACCCAGGTTTTTAGTCTCACACTCATACTGCCATGGCTCCATGTGTATGGAGTTTCCATGTTTTTCCCATGTCATCATGGGGTTTCCTACCATCACAATCCATAAGTATGCTGAGGTCAAGTCAAGTTACCAAATTGCCCATAGGGTGAGTGAATGGTTGGCATCATGGGTTATTCCTTGCCTTGCACACATAGGCTCCAGATGCTTCACAACCCTGAAGCAGTTACAGAAAATGGATGGATGGATGAACCAAAAGTTAAGGAATACAGTTATAGCAATCAAGAAAATAGAATGAGTACCTGAAAATAACAGTCAAGTGAATGACCCGAGAGACTAATAAGTTTTACTGACAGGGTATGACTAATGTAGGATTTTGCCATTCAAGCTGCTTGAGCAACCTCTAAACATGCTTGAAAAATCACGAAAAAATCCCAAATTAATAGTAAATAAAAAATAGGGGTTGATAATTATCTTTTGCAGATTTTTAATTTAAATTATCACCTATTCCATATCTAACATTATTATTTTTAAAGCTTACTAATTTACTAATTCTACTAGTTTACTAATTCTGCCTTGCATCAGGATAGGTTCTAGACCCACCCACTTCCCTGAATAGGACAAGTGGTTTCAGAAAATGGATGGATGAATGGATCGATCAATTAATTAACCCTGTTTGTTAATTAACTCCACAGCATCATAGGTTTTTAATCAGGTGGCAACAGTTTTCTGTTCTGGATGGGTAAGCATCTTCATTGCTAATACCACAGCCTTCCACAGCTCACTCTAATGCAAATGTAGTACCATTTTACATTATCTAATTAATAAATGCAGGCATCATTAATAGAAGTGAAAGAAAAAAGCTGAAATGTTAATTTTAAGATTGAAAATGAATTAGCTTTAGATGTTCATCTGCAACACTAGAGCCAGGCCCATTTTGTTTTCCTGGATTACTTCACTCTTTGTTTGTAACTCATGGCCAGCCCCTTCCTGCGGGTGAGCAGACAGCTAGCCTGAGGTCATCCAGCCACACACCTGCCCTGGGCAAACTTCACTCAGGCAACTACGGGAGGCACCGCCTACATCCCCCCTCACCGTTGCCAGACCCAACCTGTGGCATGCCCATCTCATGTGCACTGGGCCTGCATACAAGCTAGAGCCACCAGGCCAGCTCCTCTGGTGAGGACTGCACTGCGACAGAAACACAGCCGCAGAGAGGTGGCAAAAAATAGGGCACACCGGAATGGCAGTTTGGGGCTGCCTGCTACTGAGCTCTCCTTAGAGGACGATGAATACCAGCAGCTGACAAACAACGTGGCCCAAGATCCAAGATACAGCAACAGACACAGCAGCAGCACAACATCCAACTGGGAAACTCAGATCTTATCTCACATATTCCTGCACATACATGTCACATGTCTCACAGTGGGGATATCGAAAATCCTCGCAAATAGGGCACAGATATTTTTGGAGCGGAAATCTAGTGTGGTTGCCTGGTGCAGACTGCGTTTATGAAAGCAGCCTGAGTAGACATACATGAGGAATGTCCTGCATCTGCACCAGCTGCCTTAATGTGAGGGTTAGTCTGCCATCTTCATAGTAGATAGGTGCTTTCAGGTGCCAAACATGATTGTCAAAGTTGTTAATATGTGTCAGAATTGCCCCAAGCAGAAGCATGTCATGCAGTGACTGGGCATTTCAGGGTTGTAAATACAGAGAGAAAATGGGAAAAGACAAGGAAAACAAAATGAACCATTATGAGAATCAGGTCTAGCATCTGGGACTGCCTCAGTTTACTAGGTTCGAGACACAGGAGAGCACACCAATTTTTGCATCTACTGAACAACAAGTGACAGGCGGAACGAATCAACAGGAATAACCGCGATCACCTGACCGTCCCCCCGAGACAGCCACACCCGTCAGCCCCTCAAATACATTACCCACTTAAATAGCTATTTTAGGTATCTTTCAGTCAGTTTCTTAAAGGTACAGCAGCAGATTGCTCATGATATTAGGAGCAGCAATATTTTGTGTACTGATCATTTCAGAATGAAAGCTGTGCCAGGATACACTGGGTATGGGGGATGTATGAATGGCAGTTCCTGCAGTGGGAACACCACCAGTAATGCCTCAGACAATTCAGCTACAGCACAGCCCATAGCTCTTATTGCAATGAAACCCTCCCTAGGAGCAACTGCTGCTCTCCCTGTGTCTTGGCCACTTACTGATCAGGCAAGGGTAGACCCCATGAAGACAATTTCCAGGAGTTACATTTATGGATATAAAATAAAATAAGCACTATAAATATGTTCCTATTGCATTATCATGGCTTATACTGACCATTATGTGGGTATCTGTAGTTATAAATGAGAGCTTCATAGAGCATTCATAATACATAACACATGGCTATAATATGTGATGCCTTATTATAAATAGTTAGCTGTGTTTATCATACTTTATGAATGCATTATAAGTTATTGTGATGTATCTATGATGTATTATGATGACTGCTCATCAAGTAAAGTGTTACCGAAAAAACTGTTGCACTTTCATTAATCTGACACCATCTTTATCAGACAATCATCAGACAGCCTATTGCAATTGTGTCCAACTAACAACAAATTACACAAAGCCCAACGTAAATGCATTCAAAAGTAACAACAAATATAACCTACTGTTGTCTGCTATTAGCATACTGACATTCCTAGCTAAAAGTAATTGACAATGGACAAACACTTATTGTTGCAAAGGCAAGAACAGTTCACTGAAAGCCCATTGAGGGTCATAGTATGAAATTGCTTTTCAGTGACAGCCCCGTAAATAGTTTTTGGTTAAGCACAGCTGAAGTCATCTCAGACAGAGCAGTTGCAATATTCATCCCCTTTTCTACTACCTACTTGTGCAAGCTAAGCATTTCAAGCTTTTTGCTTATCGAAAGCAAAAAGAGAAACTGAGAACCATGGAAATGGAACTTCAGGTTTGCCTCTCATGAGTACCAGCCAGAATCCCTTCATTATGTGTAACCAAACAAGCCCATGTTTCACATTAAAAGTAAGTAGCCATAAGTAGCTATAAACCAATGCCCAATAAGCAGCAAAACCTACTAGAGCAGTATAAACACTGTGAAAACATGTGGAGAAAACACAATTTAACAGACATGCAGAAATTCAACACTAACCTTAGCCTAAGGGGCAGAATAAGGTCTAAGCTATCCTAGGCTACAACCTAGGGCCATGGCATTTTACTGACAGCACTCGCACCCTCATCATACTCAGTAAGTTTTACTGCTAGCACAACGTGCTTTGATTAGCATATTAGTGATGTTCCATCATTTGTAATTCCCTCTTGTTTCTCTTTTCACTCCAAAAAATAGTTCAGGTGGCCCACTTAGGGGGTGCCCTACCCATGTCTGCCTTGGGCCCTAAAGAAGTTAGTCCAGCTCTGTGAGCAAAATAAACACTCTCTTTATGTGTGGCCCAAGGAATTACATCAGGCAAATCTCTCAAATTACTCACTTATTCTGGTGAAATGGAGGTACATGGATGTGTGCTACATCTTCTTAAAAAGAGGCCACGTTACTCTGAAGCCACCTTTATGGAGGAAATAGAGATTATTCCAATGGTGCTAGTTCTTTAGCTACTAGTAAAACATCAAAAAGTCTAGATTAGGCAGATATGATTCAATCTGACATTATTTTTTAATGAGGTGTTTTCTACTTGCAAATTAAGATAAATGACTTTTTAAACTTCTGAAATATGGCAATATTTCTTTGCTTGAAAAAAAGTAAAAAGGAACTGCATAACAAATGTGTCCTCATTAAATCATTCCTTTTGTATGTTTTGTCAGAATGGAAAGAGCACAGTAGCTATTACAATGGGGTACCTCTCCGAAGCCATGAGGTCAGCACCTTTGACCTACACGTGCTGTTAGTCTGCATGGTAGAACACCATGTATTATGGCATTCCTGTACACAAAACATCATCACTATGGAGAGGAAATAATTGTGTAATCGTTACATTTTTGGGTGTCTATAAACTGCCATCAACTGCCCCTACAAATATGTCCCAAATTAGAATACTGTATTTATGTAGACTAACAGCAGAGGCCTAATCTCTCTTATCATAGGAGCATCTGTGTGGGGGCAACAAAAGGACCCATCCACTTAGTCAGCTTCCCCCCAGTCTGGCGGCTGTTCTACCACTGTTTTCAAATTTAAGAAAGCAGGTATGACCTTAGATCCAGCACCCACCACCAGGCCCATGTCTGCTCAATACTCAGACCCTGTTAAACTGGCCCTTTTTAACTTTGCCAAAAGTTAAAGAAGCTGTTTGTGTATTCTCACTTAATAGCAGTACTCAGAGAGTGGTGATACAAAACAGAGGATACATTTGCACTGACACAAAATGTCATTGAACTTCATCTTGGAACATGCAGCTATGTTTTCTCAGAATCCTTCAGATTATTTCTCTATCAAAGCAGTAAGTCACTGGTGATTTAGATAGACAGAGAACCCTCATAATTACCCAAATGGAATTAAAGGCATGAAAGCAAACAAGAAGCCGTCTATAGCAATCTTTCGGGGTATGCAGCATGTTTCTATTAATTAAACTCATATTTTCTATTCAGACCAGCCTAGTCCCAGTGGACAGTCCACCAGCAGCTGATAGGTTAAATTCTTCCTTCAGCAGCATCACACCAGCAAAGCAGGCAGATGTGGGACAAAGAGGCCAGAGCTATACGCAGAGGAAGCTGTCAAGGGCTGCTGCTGCCAAAATTAGAGTCCCTCTTTAATGTGTTTTTCCAATCTGGGAGATCTCTGGAGCAACGAGACGGGGCCATGAGCTCTCCAATGTGCCTGTAATCCCTCCAGCTCCCAGTGGCCAGCCAGCATCATCATAGAGAGGAATCCATCAGGATCTATTTAGGACAATGATGTGCTTTACCAGTGCCAGATAAAGCTGTAGTATTCACCAATGTTCTCACAATAAGGTCAGCTTTGGTATTGATACTGAGGTCCGAGGTGGACGTAGCCCACGTTCTTTAATAGGCAGGGAATCTGTGTCTTCTTTCTTGAGTCAAGTCCAAATCAGAGATGAATGATTACAAACTAGGATAGAAGTTTGCCCACTCCTATTCTCACTGTGCTCTTTGTTGTGTACTAGTTAGCTAACCATTTTTATGGTAACGCCTCACACTGAGCTTATCACTGAGCTTAAACAAGACATGTAGATGGAAAACAGGTGTTGGCCTCAGCATGGCTTAAAGATGCGGAGGGGATATTCTTCTCTGCTCTGACTAAAAGGAATTTCTCCACCATCTCAAAGACCCCTTCCATCTTCCCTGCAGTAAACCTTACTATGTTGGATTCTGACAGGGGGTGAGCTGCATTAATGTGTTTAGTACTGCTGGCAATCCAGGATTCGTATGCCACATGGGGACTGCTTGGAACTTGGAGACAGATTGAGAGGAGGGGCTTCCTGCTTTCTATCCTGTCTGAATACCACGTTGTTTATTCTGAACCATGACATCGCAGAGACAACTGCATGCTGCAGATCTCACTGTCACTGGGCAAAGTTTGCATATGAAAGGCTGTCCTACCACAAGGGACATAGCCTACTAGATTCTGGACTTGACTCTGATGTTCCCAAACACGACTCAAAAATGCACACCCTAATTTTCCAGGTATGAGCTCCCAGATAAACACGCCTCCACATACACACCCGCAGACACACATACATAAGCACACACACATTTCTTGTGCACACCATGCAGCAGACACACCACTTCTGGAGGCAAAACAGTTGTCTTCTTGTATGGCTAAAATGCAAACAAAACACACTCAGTCCTGTGAAGCAGCTTTGTCTGAGTGAACAGAAAGGTTTTAGATATAAAATAAACTTTTCTTATGTTCTTATGTTATTTCAGAACAAATCCCATCCCATTTATTATCTGTCCTCCGCTGTAAAATATCAATCTTGCCAGAGTTTAAAATTACTGGAGTACCACATCTGAAAACCATACAATTCAGTCAGGATATGACTTGGGCTTCTCAAGTCATTCCTGCCCATATCAAGATTCAACTCAATGAGACTGTTAAAACCATCACACATTCTACCCCCACCCCCACAGCCTGACCCCATTTCAATCGAATTCTGCAGGAAACATTTCCAGGCCAGGTGGGGCAACCCGTGAATGATCAACACCACAAGGCTCTCTTTGCACAGTAGTGTGTGCATGAACCCCCTAGAAGCACAACATTCCCCAAAAATAACAATTTAGTATTCAAGATTAAAAGTAGAAATGGTGTAAGAAGTGGGAATGCAACACTTAACTGATACTTACTATTTATTTCATGCATAGTATAAAGAGCAGATACTTAGCACACAGTCCCAGAGCTCTGGCAGATATATCAGGACTGCATGTAGATGCTAGCATGCAAAGTGATGGCCCAGACCAGAGATCCCCATTCTGCATCCAGGGCTGCACAACGATTTTTTACCTGTCTGCTCCCGAGCCCAAACTCTCCCCAACTCTGCTTGAGAGAGACAGAGTAGCAGAACAGCACAAAGACCCATGTTCAGGAGCCAGGTTCTGCCCTCTTCTTCCTTCACTTCTCAAAGTCAGAGGTTTCTTGTGGTACCCCACCCTCTCTTCCACTCTCTCTCTTTGTTCTGCTTTATTTTTCTTCTTTTTGTTTTTCAGTGATGTTCTGTTGTTTCCATGGCAATGTAAGACTTTAGGAACAGCTGATGTGGCAATGAGGCTGAAATGAAAGTCGCTCCCCTCTCATTTCACAGCTTTTGTCTCGTCCCACTTACTTTGGTCCTCTCTCTCTCAGCTTCTGCCACACACTCTCTCTCTTCTAGTCTTCCTCTCTTTTTCTCCCGGGTCTTTGGTGCCGTGCTGTAGAATTGAATGAAGGCTGAGACTGACTTAGATATATTCATATATTTCTCCTCTTTTTCCCCACAACTTCTCTTTTTGTAGTAAGGAGATGATATGGTGCCCCCCTGTGGATATGAATTTACAAAGGGGATTCAAAGTTAACATCAGTCTAAGCGCTAAATTCTGTAAGAACAATGTTGCAGGGATATAATTAGTACCAAATGTTATAAAGAGCCGGATGACAACAATCTATAATTAACAAAAGATTTTCTTTTAATGCCCGGAAACTGCAGCACAATCAGGTTTTTTTTTCCTTCTTGGGGGCTGAGATGTACTAGGGCATCCAAATCTGTTTTTGTAGTGGCAGGTGATATGTGAATATGGGGGGCTAGGGGTCCGAGTTACAGGGGGCAGCCCCACAGGGCTAAATTGCCCCATTTACCCCTAAAGTGCCCCACTTATCCTTTACTGATTCAGTTCTTTGCTCACACATGCAGTCATTTGTCTGTATACAGGCATAATTTCAGAAGAAAGAACGTACAAACAGTCTGAAAGTAAACATCAAAACCCCTAAAGCAACAGCTGGGCTGAATGTTAACTGACATCAACAATGGACAATTAAATGTCTTTCCAGCAACAGATGTAGAACAATTCAGCCATTTTTTTCTTTAGTCAATGGATATTTCCAAAGTGAAACAAGTTTCAGTTCAGTTATAGTTTCAGTTATATATATGATCATTTCTGAATTACTATAATGATTTATAGTGGTGGTGATTTTCAATGTTTTGAACACAATTAAATGATTCACAGGAGGTAACAAAGGGTAACAAGGCAGGCACAAACACTGTAATAAGAATCAATAGATAAAAAAGAGAAAGAAATCTGAATATCTGTCATAGTCACATCACTACCAAGCAGACTGGAGTTCAAGCAGTAAAGACTATGTTAAATGGAATTTACATTAACTTCAGTGTTTTCAACCATAATTATCAAAACATAAACAGTTTATGGCTCTCAACACAACAGAGGTACAAAGAAACAATATCCATATCCATGTATCCATCCTAGCAAACACAATCCAAGACAAAGTGAAACTGAGAGGTGACATTTACTGGGGGGGGGGAATTAATAGCAAAGCTTGCTAGATCATCACACGCTGGCTTTTACCAGCACGGTATCCACACAACAGAAAGTCTTTACTGGGCCTTCTTGCTTAAAGCACCATCTTGTGGATCCACCTATATACACCAAGCGCTGCTTGTAAATAGTAGATACAGAAACCAGAGGACACTAATGCATATATGAAGGGATGTGGCCTTTAGCCATCTTAGGCATGTTAGGTGGTCAGAGTCATGCTTATTCATTTTATCTGTATCTTAGAGACATGTCACTGCCAAAGGTAAACAAATATCTTAACGAGGTGGACATTCTCTCTGCGATAGGTACACTACTGATGGCTGTGCCTAAGAAGTCATTAAATGCCTGGATCTTGGTTTTTATCCACGCCACTTGCAATCCCAGTCTCTTGAGAGCCCTGAGCATAGCCTGTATTGACTCTGTGAAGATCACAGTATCGTCAGCAAAGTCAAGATAAGTAAATCTTTCTTCACCAACAGATGCCCCACAGCTGCTGGACCCCATGACCTTGCTTAACATCCAGTCCATGCAAGCATTGAACAGAGTAGGAGCAAGAACACATCCCTGGCAAACCCTAGAATCAACTGGGAAGAATGGATAGGTTCTCCCTCTAATCTGGACTCGATAAGAACCCTAAGTGCCAGGATGTGCTCAATGGTAGACTTCTTAGGCATAAAACCGATAAAACTGATAGGCAAGCAAATGATCATGAATCATGATAAGGATGATCCTAGCAAGGACCTTACCTGGCACTGAGAGCAGTGTTATCCCCCCGTAGTTGTCGCACGGCGATCACTCTTACCTTTCCAGATAAGAACATAAGAACTATACAAACAAGAGGAGGCCATTCGGCCCATCAAGCTCGCTTGGGGAGAACTTAACTAATA
>JABFEA020000099.1:414687-433865 GCA_019775915.2 Cyphomyrus plagiostoma | reverse complement strand
GTTTTCCAACAGTCTTGAAGGAGTTCCCAGAGGTGTTTAGCACTTGTTGTTGTTGTTGAGTGTGTAATCAGAGCAAATGGTGGCTATTTTGAAGAAACTAGAATATAAAACATGTTTTCAGTTATTTTACCTTTTTTTTGTCAAGTACATAACTCCACATATGTTCATTCATAGTTTTGATGCCTTCAGTGAGAATCTACCAGTGGTAATGAAAATAAAGAAATCACATTGAATGAGAAGGTGTGTCCAAACTTTTGGCCTGTACTGTATATGAATTTTGCATATATTCTCATATAGGCAGGAGACATACATGGGCACTGACATTATATATGTAATTTACATATATTGGCATATATTACATTTCTGTATGGAGTGTCTGTGTGTGTGTGTGTGTGTGTGTATGAACTTAATCCCAAAAAACCCATTTCCACTGCATTTCACCCCTCCCACAAAAGGACCTGCTGACATCATTTCAGTGATTCTCTCATTAACACAGCTGATAATGTTGATGAGGACAAAGCTGGAGATCACTCTGTCATGCTAATTGAGTTAGAATAGCAGCCTGGATGCTTTAAAAGGAGGGTGGTGCTTGAAATCTGTTAGCCATGGTTACCTGCAGGAAAAACGTGCAGTCATCATTGCGTTGCACAAAAAGTGCTTGACAGCCAAGGATATTTCTACTAGTAAGATCAATCAACTATTTATTGGATCATCAAGAACTTTGAGGAGAGAGGTTCAGTTGTTGTGATGAAGGCTTTGGGGTGCCCAAGAAAGTCCAGCAAGCACCAAGACAATCGCCAGTTGATTCAGCTGCGGGATCGGGGCACCCCCAGTATAGAGCTTGCTCAGGAATGGCAGCAGGCAGGTGTGAGTGCATCTGCACGCACAGTGAAGCAAAGACTTTTGGAGGATGGCCGGGTGTCAAGAAGATTAAGATAGAATTAAGATTGGTTTATTGTCAATACAACAATATACACAGTATACAGTGTATTGAAATGTTGTTCCGCACAGGTCCCCCATGGTGCATTATAAAGATAAAAAATATACCAATAAAATATAAAACAGAAATTTCACATGAATAAATCTAACAAAATTTTTAAGAATAGAAACTAGTTCTAACTAGTTCTTCACACTGCTGACTATTTCGCCAGCAGAATCGATGTGCAGTGGGATGTGGGCTGCCGGGCTCTTCCTGAAGTTAACAACCATCTCTTTAGTCTTCTGAACATTAAGAGACAGATTGTTATTTTGACACCAGTCCACCTCTCTGTATGCAGACTCATCGATATTGGTGATGAGACCTACTACCGTTGTGTCATCTGCAAACTTTATGATGTAATCTGAACTGTATTGAGCAGCACAGTCATGTGTCAGCAGAGTGAACAGCAGTGGGCTAAGCACACAGCGCTGCAGGGAGACTCTGCTCAGTCTGAGAACCCTGGAAGTGTAAGGGCAGAAAAGAAAACACTTCTCTCCAAGAAAAACATCAGGCAGACTGATATTCTGCAAAACGTAGTTGGACTGCTGAAGACTGGGGTAAAGTCAGTTTCTCTGATGCATCCCCTTTTCAATTGTTTGAAAGAAGAAAGATTGTCTGGAGAAGAAAAAGTGAGTGCTGTCATCAGTCTTGTGACATGTTAACAGTAAATCATCCTGAGACCATTCATGTGGGGGTTGCTTCTCAGTTAAGGGAGTGGGCTCACTCACATTTTTGCCTAAGAACATAGCCATGGATAAGGAATGGTACCAAAACATCTTCTGAGAGCAACTTCTCCTAACCATCAAAGAAGAGTTTTGTGACGAATAATGCCTGTTCCAGCATGATGGAGCACCGTGCCATAAGGCAAAAGTAATAACTAAGTGGCTCAGGGAACAAAACATCGACATATTGGGTCCATGGCCAGGAAACTCCCCAGACCTTAATGCCATTATGAACTTGTACCCAATCCTCAAGAGACAGGTGGAAAAACAAAAACCCCAAAATTCTGAAAACCAGTACTTGTGTCAGATGATTTTGTTGTACTGTTGTGTATTTTTTTTTCTAATGGGTTATGACTAATCATCATTGCCTATGACTTTGTGTTCCTGCATGTGTTACATGGAGGCAAAGTCTGATTATTATGGAATAATTAATGGTTTGGAAAATGGATGGATGGATATCTAATTTTGACATGAACATTTGAGATTTGTGTTCACTGGTGTGGTTTTGCAATTGTGTTCATAGTTGTAGTATAAAGGGAATTTGTTGAAATAAATTGATGTGAGCGAATTGAATGAACTGTAAGACACAACACAGTGAAGAATTAGTATTATGATATTTTGTATCAGCAGAACAGACAATATTTGTTTCAATCAAAAAATGGGAGAATATAGAATTTTTATACAAGCCTAAGTGCTATTTGATTCTATCTTTGGATTCATCTCCATTGTTGCTGAGGTAGACCTTGGACATATGGTCATACAATACAAATTAAGTGATTTATAGCACAGATATCATCTGCTCCAGTATTGAAACATTAAATAGCGATGACAAAGATAATAATTCATTAACTCTTCCTGGAATGTCCCTGCCTTGGAAGCTGGACTGGTTCTATGGTGATGATGATGTAAAGTGAGTATAACTTTCAATGGATGAAGGCCTACAAATTAAGATTATAACTCAGACCACAATGTCAACAATGGCCTTTTCTCACCTCAGTAAATAATGGTCAATGTAAATGTGCACATTGTTAAATACAAAGTGCTAGAGGGCACACCAGGGAGCCCTATGTTTAACAATGGGTAAATTCATTCATTGTTTTTCTAACAATTCATTATATTAACCTAAACAACATGGAATAGCCAACCATCAACTAAATCAATTTGCCTGGAAATGTAGATCTACCTTGGAAGTGATAACACATATCAGGCTGGGTCTAAGTACAATGTAAGCAGCCACTGGCACGTTGCATGGAAAAACTACTTAAGCAATGTAAACCATATTGTGAGTTATGACATACCATCTCTTGATGCTCTCTGTCTGTTCCTTTATTTTAAAGGTAACATAACACTGGTCAACAAAGATTTTGCCACAGATCAGTCTTTCATGTACTTTTAAACTATGATTTCTAAAATGCACAGAATTTTGCTACCACACAAAATATTTGACAAATGCAATTTTCAGGCTATATTGATACCTTAATAAGAATGCGTGAATATATTAAAGTTTAATTTAGGAAAACTGATTTTATTTCTGTTTGGAAACATTTTTAAGACTTTAAGGGTCCATAGTACATTCATAGTACTGTAAGTCTGCCAGATTTTACAGGTTGTAACATGTTTGGACATATAACTTCAACTTGACCATTAGGAGTAATGATCCTGAGGTCAACTACAGCAGAAAATCATACACTTATACCTTTTAGATGAGTCATTGCCACCATGCACATATACTGTAAATATATACAGCATAAGGATTAACTGCACATCACTGAAAATCCTTGAATAATAAGAATATTCCAATTAGATAATTGAATTAATCAAAAATACATAAGATTAACCTATTTTGGTTGGTGTGAAAAAGAAAGTTAAAAATAGTTGACCACTGTAATTTAGCAGTTGAACCCAAGACTCAATTCTAGTGCAATAATCCCAATGTGTGGTGAAATTAAAGGAGTTCCATACAACCAGCAATCTCACAATTTATTTGTAATATGTGTAGAGAAATAAACACACATGACCACTGACAAAGAAACTGACGTGTTATGGTTGGGTTAACCTGATTGATGTTATTATCAAAAGAAAAGAAAAGAAAAGAAAAAATATATATATATATACACACACACGCATGCACACACACACAGAGCCCTGTACTCATATCTTTGGGGGAATGTGCATTCATTTTTATGGGCAAAACCCTAATGCCAGCTATCATTAACCCCTGCCCACCCTTAACCATAAGTAACCAAAACAAAGTCTTTTGGCAATTTGGCAATTTATAAAATTGAATATCCCTTTCTGGGGACCAAAAAATTGGTCCCCACAATGTCAAACTAACAGGTTTTTACCACAGTGTGTAATGCATATCTGAGACACACACACGTGTGTATTTGTGTATACAACCTCAGAATATATATTCTTCTGAATATATATTTATATAATTTTCAACCCCCTAAACTCTTCTCAACCCACCCAGTTACAGAGAGCTGGAATCAGGCCTGGTATCAGTAACTCTTTGCTTGAGGTCGTTCCTGTTTTAAACCAGGAACTTCTCAGTTCCAAAAATTTTTATTTATAGATACTTAACTAAAAGGTTCAACTGTGGATGTGTCCTATCTCACTATGTAGACAAGCCATTATACTGGGGGAACATATCAGGGGTGTTACAGTACCTGTTATCACAACACAGTCACTTCAATTTGTACTCTGTTGGAAAGTTTATACATTACCTCAAGTGGTCCTGTTCTGTTGAATCAACAATGGTAGGATAATGTGTTTTCTTACCATTAATAGCAACAATGGGTGCCAGAGTGTTGTCAGGAGAATAACAGATAATTATTAATAACCAGATTTATACTTGTTAGTGTTTACAAGATTTGTGTTAAGGATTACTTGCATGTTATCTAAGGATCATTAAATGCCCAAACAAAGTGATAAATACAGTCGCTAGAATGCAAAAGCAACCGAAATTCCTGGTAGCAGAGGGCACATCCGTGACAGGCATCACAGGTAAACAAGCCAGTTTAGAAACAACTATTCACCTAGCCACATGTCTTTGGATTGAGGGAAAGCAGAACCAGAGGGTCCACAGAAAGGATTCAAGTCTACAGCTCTGGTATTGCAAAGCAGTAAAGCCACTGTGCCCTGCTCTTCCTGTAAATGAATAAAACAAGTGTACGTGTGCATCCCGATTTCCCCAAAGTAGCGACGACTGCTTGTAAATCCTGTTTTCTTGTGAAAGTTGAACTCCCATGAGAGCTGAAACAGGGTGACCTTCCATAGTTTGGAACCAAGTCATCAAAAGGACAAGCACACAAGTTGGTCCTTATTTCACTTCTAGCTGAGTGTTTCCATAGGATGAGGCATCCATGTGAGCAGTAGTGTACTTGGGGTATTGATCTAGCAGGTCCCAAAAGTTTTCTGATGCTCTCTGCCCCCTTTCTCTCACCCCATTATGATATCTGTGCTGGCAGCAGATTATGGTCTTAATTGAATCTCAATGGGGACAGGCGACAGACAGATGTGATGTGGGCTGTCCTATACCACTTCTCTCTACTATGCAGGAAGCATCTCAGAGCGTATACCTTGCACTTAGCTGCATGTAATTTCAAAACACTGTCTGCTTACAGTGGTAAGATCAGTTGTTCATGATGAAGGTGCTTCCAGGGTCTTGCTGTATACGGCTTTGAGAATTGAGGAGGGAGGGTGGGCAGCTGGATATTTGTTATTCACTACATAGATGTTACATTAGGGGCGCAGTGTTTAGCCCTGTTGCCTTGCACCTTTAAGACTAGGGTTCAAGTCTCTGACCTGGCTCCATGTGTGTAGAGTTTTCTTTGGGTTCTCTAGGCCCCCTTACAGTCTACCATGCTAAGGTGAAATGAATTGGAGTTGACAAGTGAATTGTGTGCGTTCGCCCTCCAATGGGTTGGCTGGCTTATTCCCTGCCTTATGCCTATAGCTTCCGGGATAGGCTTACCCTACACAAGATAAGCAGGTGTAGATAATGGATGGATGTTACATTAGCATTATCTTTGTCATGTTATCTCTGTGAACAAACAGTGGCAAGGATCTGCAGATGTTATGCATTCTGGTGTAATTACCCTTGGCTTAATTAAAAACCCCAAACAAGGCCAGTCCATTGGAGTTGTCACATACTGAAAAGATTACACTGTGAGATTACACCAAATATCTTCATTTCCAATGAGCTAATTTTTAAGGAACATTTTTTGCAAATAATTTAATATTATACTTTTATTTATATTTTTATTATTTATCATGTATTGGTGTCTTTTTCAGGTAATGTACCTTTATGTGTTTAGTAAAGCAGGATGTTATATGTTCGCTGTCACAAGATAAACCTTTTTTTGTGTGTCAGTACAGCAGACAACCTAAATAAGGGTAGCTTTATTCCACAGCTTATCGCATCTCATCTTCACACCACTTCTCTTGGTGAGAGTGATGGTGGCAGTGTGGCAAGCAGGTTGGACACAACTAATAACAAATTCTTGCAACTGATAAATTAGCTGTCTCTTAAAAGAGAGAGTGCAGCACAGTACAAATAGATGTTCTTGCCAGGAGCTGGTCCATTATACAATATGTGGACTGATGCAGTCTGATCATCCCTTCTAGTTGCTGAAGGTAGCTGACAAGCAGAGGGTCTCACCTGGTAAGACAGAAACCCATGAGATGCCCGTCTCAGGACCTGCCAGCCTGGCCCTTCTCAGACATCAGGGCTTTTTTGTCATACTTTATTGAAGACACCAACAATGAAACTGTTGCAGTATGTAGGAAATCCTAAATGGCTTCCATTCATCTGTATGACTCCCAGCTGCTTCAGATATAAAAGAAAATGTCTCGATCCAGAGCTGAGGCTTATGATTGAATCTTTTTTTTTGTACATTTTGGTTTTGATTGCACAGGGGATCTTGTCATTAAGCAAATCAGACTCATGTTTGGCATGATCTTTAAACTACAAGATTTATGAGACTAATGGTTAATAATATGATCTGCACAGACATTAATTCTTATTAACGTGATTAATCCCTGAAATACAATTATACTTTAGGGGCACAGACTCAGTAAGGTCTAATGGGTTGTGTTTTTTATGTCACTGGTTATTTTTCATATGTTGACATATTGTCCCGTGAGATTGGTCCAGTGGACCAATATCTCACATATGCAATATGTCTTGAAAGATGTCTACTCAATTTCAGCAGATGAGTAAAAAGGACTAATCCATTACTTCATAACTGTCTGTCAGTATCACCGCCCACCTCCATTTGTCTACATTCACTGGGAATTAATTAATGATAACTACAGTGGGGAAAATATGTATTTGATACACTGCCGATTGTTTGTTTTCCCACTTACAAAGAATGGAGAGACCTATAATTTTCATCGTAGGTACACGATGTCTGACATCTGTAATTGTAAACAAAGGTTTCTGTACCAAAATTATAAGTTCAATTTTTGTATCAAATATTTATAATTAATTATTTAAAAATCATACAATGTGATTTTCTGGATTTTTTTTTAGATTCTGTCTCTCACAGTTGAGGTGAAAATGATGAAAATGACAGATCTCTCCCTTCTTTGTAAGTGGGAAAACTTGAAAAATGGGCAGTATATCAAATACTTATTTCCCCACTGTATATGTCTAGCGAGAGCCTACAATCACACAGGGAGCACCCCGCAGTATGAGGCAGGATTCCATTTTGTACAATTCAGTTTATTTTAATATAGTGCTTTTCACAACAGAGTCGCCGCAAGGTGCTATATATGGGTGCAATACCATCAGTACATCCATCACACACAATAATTCAAAAACAAGGAAGGCAAAGAAATGAAAGTTGATGGGTCAGTCACCTTGGACCATGGATGCTCCTTACCTGCCAATACAAGCAACCTGTTACCCTGCCTGTGTTTCTCATTAAGACAGACTTGTTTGCCCCAAACTTATGCAAGCCTAGGTCTCCCCCAACCCCCCCCCCCCTTTCAGATATGTTGGATTTTCTCCCAGGGGGTAGAACGTCCAATTAAGATAATCCATTAACTACTAATTGTCTCCTCCTATACCACGGCTTGGGCAAACAGCACTGTGGAGAAGGGAGAAGCCAAGCCCATATATAAAAGACAGGATATGTGAAGAGACCTGCACACAAACCATTTTCTTCGGCCAGAACTTGCTGCTGCTGGTTTTCTTCCCTCATCAGCTTTCCTGTAGGTTTCCTTGCACGCTTTCCTAGATTTCTGATTGAGCTCTGGCCACATTCTGTGTCCTTCACTCATCCTCTTATGGGTAGAATCTCCTCGCCTCTTGCAGATTTCTTTTTTAGATTTGTGTATGGAATTGTCCGGAATGAGTAGAACCCTGGCACTGTTCTGTCTGGGCCTCGCCCTGCCACATGCACAGGCCCATATCTGGGCCTGGATGCTCTCTATTCCCTATAGTTCTTCTGAAGAGGGCACCATGGAACACCGAAACACAGCAGCACCCGACAATGCACCAGAATCCAAGGTGAGTTTATCAATACTAATCTCTGTTAATAATAGTCCTTCTGTGATTATTAATACTTTATTCAAGAAACCAACTTCACATGCCTTAATTTGCATATTAAATTTGTACTTCAAATTAATTAAACTTGAATTTACTTACTTGATCCGATTTATCTGATTTATGGTATTCTGTATTAACATCTTCACTTATCTTACTGCATAGTTTGACCCTTTAATCTAAAGAGGTGCATCACCATTTAATCAGTTTGAATAAGTATATATTTTAAAAAGTATCTCCAGGAAATTGAACTAGTAAAGTCCACAGCCCATGCCACCATCCTGCCTGCTACCCAAAGTTAATGTTGTCCAGTTTTGAAATAAGGCAGTCAGTTTATCAAGTTAATGACAACTCAGATTACAATATCGTATATATTTGCTCACAGCTCTTACACTCTTAAGTTATAGTAGTGAGTCTTTGCTAATTACTGCAAGGGTTTGACCCAGTAGAAACGGTATGAAAACATTTTTTTTTAGGAAACAGGTTTTTGTTTACTCAGATTAAGGTACAAATTTAACCATCCCCATAATAAACAGCCAAGCAGAGGAGATAAACATTAAAAGTGTAAGACATTACACAAAATAAACAGTGCAGGATTAACTGTGGCCATTTGTCTGCTCCAGTGACTCCAGCAAACAGTGTGCCCCCTTGTGCTCCATATCACCAAAAATAAAGGGGGTGTGGCAGCCTGCAGATAGCGCCAGGAAATGGAATGTGCCACAGCTGATGTGGGCCTTGTCTTTCCTAAACCCAGATGGCATGTGCCCGTGATGGCGCCTGTGCAGAGGGATTCTCCTGTGACCAGCACTTCGGGCTGTGTGTGCCCCTCAGACAGTTCGGCCAGTACTGCCGGCAGGACGCCCAGTGTATGCACGGCCTCAGCTGCATGTTTGGAAAGTGTCACCACAGGGCCCCCGAGGGACAGGAAGGTAAAGAGGCCTGTCAGAGCCCCTGTGGTGCTGGGTTTTACTACCTCTGTAGAAGAAGGAGTTAAAAAATCAAAAACCTTTTCATGTGAAAGTGTAACTCTTTTTAAAGATATTTTTAAAAACATATCTTATAGTCTTTACACTTTATTAGAGCAATACTTAATTTATGATCAGACTGCCTTTATGTTTTGTGACGTTTGACACTAAGCAAGGTGAGCAACGCATGTGTGGCCTGTCCACCTGCAGGTGCCAGGTGCAGGACAGACAGGGACTGCAATGCTTCCATGTGCTGTGCACGTCACCATGGCGAGCATGTCTGCAAGCGCCGCCTGGCAGAGGGAGACCTCTGCTTCGTTCCTGATGGGGGTCTGGCCTTCAGCATCAACCAGATCTGCCCCTGTGAGGAGGGACTGCTATGCCGCAGTGATGCTGGCCAACAGCACAGACAGTGAGTTACTCCATTACCTTACCATCTTGGTGAATGAGGCCGACCTTCAGGAACCATGTAGACCTCCATGGACAATGTAGACCATCATGTTCATATGAGGGTTGAAATGCAAAATGTAGACCTTTGTGACCATATCAACTTTAAAATGCAAAATGTAGGTCTTATCAGACTGTATCTTTTGCATTTTAACGTTGGTATGATCATGAGGTTCAACAAACAAACATTGAAATGGAAAATGTAGAATATAGCTTTCAATGAACATAAACAATGTGGGAGCATTCATACCTTAAAAACATAAGAACATAAGAAATTTACAAACGGCCCATCAAGCTCGTTTGGGGAGAACTGAACTAATAGCTCAGAGTTGTTAAAATCTTATCTAGGTCTGATTTAAAGGAATCCAGGGTTTTATCTTCCATTACACCAGCAGGAAGACTATTCCATACTCTAATGACATGCTGTTTAAAGAAGTGCTTCCTCAAATTTATTTTAAAATGTTCTCCCGCTAATTTCCACTTATGGCCACGAGTTCTAGTGTTTAGACTAATATTGAAATAGCTCTTTGACTGAACAGCATCCAGACCCGTTAGAATCTTATATACCTGGATCATGTCCCCCCTTAGTCTCCTTTGCTCAAGGCTAAACAGATTTAGCTCAGCTAACCTCTCCTCATAAGACATTCCTCTAAGACCAGGAATCATTCTCGTAGCCCTCCGTTGCACCTTTTCTAAGGAAGCAATGTTCCTCTTAAGGTATGGTGACCAAACCTGCATACAATATTCTAGGTGGGGTCTTAACAAGGAATTATATAAATGTAACATCACCTCCCTTGACTTAAACTCCACACACCTAGAGATATAACCCAATATTCTACTGGCCTTTTTTATTGCTTCTCCACACTGGTGAGAGTGGGACATGGAAGCATCAATATACACACTGAGACCTTTCTCGTAATCAGCTACCTTTATTTCAGTGGAACCCATAAAATATCTACTTTATATTTCTGTTCCCTGCATGGATTACCTTACATGTATCTGTGTTGAATTACCTTACATTTATCTGCGTTAAATTTCATCTGTCAAGTATCAGCCCAGTCGCTAATCAGCCCAGTCGTTAAATCCAGATCCCGTTGTAGCCTCTCTGCTGTTAGATTAGTATCTCCTATACCACCCACCTTAGTGTCATCAGCAAATTTAACCATTTTACTGAATGTATTGTTGTCAGTATCATTAATGTAAATTAGGAACAATAGACCCCTGCGGTTCCCCACTTTGAACGCAGGCCCACTGTGACATTGTGCCTCTAATAACTACTCTCTGCTTCCTGTCAGTTAACCAGTTTTCGATCCAAGCTGCCACAGTTCCTAAAATCCCTGCAGCTTTGAACTTTAGCAAGAGCCGTTTATGAGGGACAACATCAAAGCATCCATATTAGCATGCTTTCAATCAGAAGGTACCACATCTGCAGATAACGATTTCTGGATTATTAAAGTTAAAGGTTGGCTAGTAATATCCCTCATCTCTTTTAAAACTATAGGTAAGATGCCATCAGGGCCCTGTGATTTATTTATTTTGAGTTTAGCTAGGCTTAGTACCACATCAGCCTCAGTTATACATATATCGGTCATAGACAACGCTGTATTCCTACTAATTGGTGGTAAGTTACTTGTGTTCTCCACTGTGAACACCCGTGAAAAATATTCATTAAAGTCATTTTCTATATCAATTTCATTCTCAATTATAAGGCCCTTACTATCCGGCAAATTAGTGATTTCAGCTATTAGAGCTCTTTTGGAATTAAAATATTGGAAGAAACTTTTATTGTCATCCTTAGCCTAGAATTCAATTTTTCTATCTACATCCCACTTGGACAGTCTAATGTTATTTTAACTCTACCTGTAGGGTTAAATACTCCTGCTTTAATTCATGACAGTTACCTACAACATCAACCGAGCTTGATGGACCGAATGACCTCCTCTCGTTTGTATAGTTCTTATGTTCTTATCACATAATGAGTGTTTGTTTCTGGCTTGTGTCATTCATAAAGTATTTGTGTTTGTGTACTAACTTCTGACATTTTGTTTTAGGAAGAAGTTTGCGTACCATCAAAACCCCACAAGATGGATATGCCAGCCTTAAAAAATTGCTTAGTGATCTATCTTTATTCTGTAAATAGGATGTACATTTGAAAATATCTCAGTAAAACTGGTAGCATAATTTTTGATAAAGGTTATATTTGTCTATATGTCATGAGCAGGATGTATATGCAGTACCTTTTGATATTGAATTTGTAAATATGTAACATTTGTCATTTGTATATATATTTTAGTATAATCATGACTGGCTTCAGATTTTGTGCTTGTGGAAACTTCCAGAGCAAAGTTCCAGCTTCTTTGAATAAATTATGTGAAAAATATGGCAGGGGGCTTGTAATTTCCCTGTAACAATAAAAACATGGACAATAATTTTCTAAAAGAAACATAAAAAGCTTTGTTGGCTCTGTAAAAGGTCTCCTTATTACTACATACCAGTGCTTACAATGGCACCACCTACTCTTTTCACTTGTTTGTATACTAGCAAAGCTAGGGAAAATAATCTATTTACACGAATCATTTTCTGTTCCTTCAAGTGTAATCAGTTCCATTTGAGTCCATTCACAGTTTATTAAAAGTTAATATTTATATTACAAAATTTCTTTCGGAATGCAACATATGTGAATTGTCTTGTTTACTGTCTATGTACAGTTGCAGAGATAACACTAGGTATGTTTTTGTCATTGAGGTATTAAAAATTATATATGTGTGTCTATGTATAAATGAGGGGTTAAGTACAGTAAGGAACTTATAGTTTCAGTTACAGAAAAAAGGTTTTAATGTCTTTATGTAAAAAATGATTACAGACATTTAAAAAAATGCAAAAAAATGGCAGTGGATGTTTCTGTGCTGAGAGATCCTTTTCAGCACCCAGGTCAAGGCAGAGAGAAGTGAGAAGATCAGAGAGAAAATCAGATATAAACATGATGAATTACTCTTTACAAAGAAAATTGCTATTATAACTAATTCTTACAGGGTTTTTATAATTATTTGTGCAATTTGTTGTACTGAAATTAGTTCATTTAATGTATTAACTGCCCCACCAACATCAATATATTGTTGTTGATTTAATTATTAATCGTTTTCTTGGATGTTTGCATTGGTTGTGATTAATCAAATGTAATTAGGTGTATGTGTGTAAGATCCAGGATATTTGCTCTCCTTTGGTACTTAATTTCCCAAATAAGCGACACGTTTCTGATATATTAGTTTTGTTGCTGGCAGGGGGCAGGGAGGGCAGCCATATATGCTACTATAAGCTTCTTCATAGAAGCTGGTAAAAGTTGACAGTTACTCATTACGCATCAAGTCCTCCTTAATAGGCACAGAAACACGAAGCCTACAGAGCATCCAGGAAATAACATCTATAATATCATTAAATAGGCCGCCTCCACAAACTCTGTCCTGGATAAATTATTGATAGATAAATCAATGGATGGATGGATGGATGGAAAATTATTGCAAGAGTGGCTCATACCTACTGGTTCTGCTTGAAAGTTATGGAAGAAGGATTATATCATGATTTATCTTCTAAGAATATGTGCAGACCAGTAGCAGAGGAAGTGGGGTTGGAGTGGGGTGGAGGGGCATCCAACCATCCGCGGACTCATTAATAGTAGGGTGTCCACTGCCAAACCTACCAAGCTACCCACCCCCCATAACAGATGATCATGTAAAATTTGCAGCAATATACTATAACCTGGGTTAGCAAATTATACCAAACCTCCCCCTGCTGTGAGAACCCTCCTCTGCCCCACTACAAACCTGATGAGTTGCTCTATTTTGGTTTCAATAAACGTGGCACTGCCGTGTGGCAGGGGAGTAGGAGGTTAAATTGTAGCAAATTTGCGTGAGCATCTGTTATCAAGAGTGGTACTTTGACTTGAACTCCTCAACTCCTCTGCAAGTACCATATGGTAGTGTCCTTGTCCCAACATGGCCACCAGAGGGTGCTATAATAATAATAATAAATTTTATTTATTGTGCCCTTTACGTCACAGGATCTACAGGGCTACAAGTTAGAAAGAAACAAAGCAAACAATTTAAAACTAAACAAATTTAAAACCTCTAAGTGGGGGAACCAAAGGTTTTGTTAAAAAGAATTGACTTAAGTTACTTTTTAAAACAGTCATTGGGTTGTGGTGCCCTCAGGAAGGCAGGGAGGGCATTCCACAGGCGTGGAGCAGCAACACAGAAAGCCCTATATCCCACAGTCTTCAGATTGGTTCTGGGTACTGTATGTGGAGGATATTTGACTGCATAGAATGGAGGGAACCGTTTGTGCATTGTGGGTTGGTAAGTTCTTTGAAGTAGGGGGGAGGCATGTCCATAGATGCATTGATGTGTAAGTATAGAAACCTTATGTTCAATCATGGCAGAGACGGGAAGCTAATGAAGTGAGTAGAGGATGGGAGTGATGTGCTCATGTTTTTGCACTCGCATCAGGATCCTAACTGCTTATATGTATGTATTGGAGCTTCTGCAGGCTCTTGCTAGGAATCCCAAAGAGAAGTACAATACAGTAGTCCAGTCTAGAGGAGATAAAGACATGGACCAGCTTTTCGGGATCTGATAGGGAAAGAATGGGGCGGAGTTTGGAAATGTTCCGGAGGTGTCAAAAGAAGGTGGTTGATATGGGATTCAAAGGTGAGGTGGGAATCCATTTTTACGCCAAGATTTGTATCTATTGATGAGAAAGAGATTATGGGTGATTATTTGGTCTGACGAGGAGTGCCGACCAGGATGGCCTCGGTTTTGGAGCAGTTGAGTTGAAGGAAATTGTGTTTCATCGATACCTTTATCTCCTCCAGACAGATGATGAGTTGAGATGGGGATGATGAGAGTGGCATTGCAGCTGTGGCATTTACATAGAGCTGTGTTTCATCAGTGTAGCAGTGGAAGGAAAATCCATGGTGGCTGATGACCTGACCGAGCGGAATAAGGTAGAGGATGAAGAGCATGGAGCCAAGAACTGACCCTTGGGGAACACCACAGGAGCCTGTGTGTGGATTTGAGGTGGATTCAACCATAGAAATGTATTATTTGAGGTATGATTGGAATCAACTCAAGGCAACATCAGTGAGTCCAAAGGTGAAATGGAGCCGGTTTAATAAGATGTCTTGGTCAACTGTATAAAATGCAGCAGATATGTCCAGGAGGTTAGGCAATGAGGGAAACTCAGCATTGGATGACACCAGGAGATCATTTGTGACTCTTATGAGTGCAGCTTCTGTGCTGTGAGTTGACTGGAAACCAGACTGGAATTTTTCATGGAGGTTGTTGAGTTTTAGGTGGTTCTGCAACTGGATGGCAACTACTTTCTCAAGCACTTTGGATATGAAGGGGAGATTGGAGATGGGCCTGTAATTGGAAAGGACTTCTGGGTGAAGGTTGTGTTTTTTGAGAAGTGGCTTTCTTTAAGACACAAGAGATGTGACCAGTTTGAATAGAGTGATTCATAACAAAGATGAAAAGGGGACTTAAGATGCACCAGGGAGGTTGAAAAAGGGTATAAGGCACAGGATTTGGCGGGTTTCTTTTTCCTGATGATGTTCCACCTCTTCTGATGAAGCCAGAAAAAAGCAGTTTAGGGGCTGAGAGATAGCACATGTTGAGGGAACGGTTTGGATCTGAGGACTGGAAAGGGCAGAGCGAATGTGTGGGTTGATAAGTTCTTGGAAGTGAAATAATCCATGAAACGATTGCACTGCTCTGCTGTGGTGCCAGTAAGTGGGAGGAGGGGTTGTGGTCTGAGAATATGGTTAACAATGGAGAAAAGCTGTTTGGAATTTCCTGGACTATTTCTGATGGCATCAGAGAAAAATTGCCTCTATAACTTCCTGAGACCCCACCCATTCATTTATGTCCATTGTGGTGGAAATTTTATTTTTGCATCTATCTTTTCACTGATGTAAGGAAGCATATTTTTTCCTGTTGTACACTAAAGAGGACATGCTGTGAAATTAAAAATAACAATAAATTTGAAAAAAATCAAAATTGTAAGATGTCTTATTTCCTCCAAAGACAAATAACCTAAAATTGAAGGACACTTTTTTCCTTGGGTCTCAGGAGGATAAAAGACTTTGAATATGTTTGTTGGTGCTCCCGGTAGGCTTGATGTTTTATAGCGCCGCTCAAAGACCCGCCCTGCTGTCTTCATTTTCTGATGCCCATCTGTGAACCAGGAACGCTGAGTGTGAGAAGGTCACAGCTCTGGTTTTAACAGGGGCATGGTGGCCCAGGAGGCTACTCAAATGCCTGTTGTAGTAGTCCACCTACTTCATCGGGTGATGAGAAATATGTGGAAAGATGCTGAAAGTCTGCTGCCAAGTGTTCTGGGTTAATGTTTTTGAAAATGTTTCTAAAGCAGATATTGCGTTTTGGCTTGGAGAGGCTAGAAGGGGATAGCAACTCCATAGAAATTACCTTGTGGTCGGAGACACCTAGGTCATACACCTGCAGGTTGGTGAGAGAAGCAAAGTACACATCTGTACACATTTTGCAATGTGGAACATTGCCCAGAGCATCACTCTGCCTCTACCAGCTTACCTTCTTCCTATAGTGAATCCTGGTCCCATCTCTGGCCGAGGTAAATGACTCAAACACACCAGGCCATCCATGTGATGTAACAGAAAAGGTGACTCATCAGACCAGGCCACCTTCTTCCATTGCTCCATGGTCCAACTCTGATGCTTATGGTAGTGGACAGGATGCATGGTCACTCTGACTGGTCTGCAGCTGTGCAGCCCCATACACAGCAAACTGTGATGCACTGTGTGTACTGACAGCTTTATACTATAGCCAGCATTACCTTTTTCAGCAGTTTGTGCTACAGTACCTCTCCAGTGGGATTGGACTTAATGGGTGAACCTCAGGTCTCAGTGACCTTGTTGCTGGTTCACAGGTTGGGTATTTTGTGGAGTTTCCCCTGGATTAAAAGAGCAACAGCACTGTTCAACATTTAACATCCTGTCAGTCCTATTGGTTGCTTTATATGGTGAAAATGCTGTAGCTTAGTTGGGGTGGAGTGAAAAGGGGAACACCAATAATAGAGACAAGGATGAGAGCAAGAGCCTCAGAGTGACATGATGCAGACACTTCTAAATAAGCTAAAAATGTATTTTAGTTCCAGAAAATGGAATTCAAAATATTAAATTAAACCACAGATTCCTATTGGTAGCACACAATGGAAATGTCCAGTAAAGTATCCTTTAATTAATTCTCCTTTAAGCATCCTTAACTGCACACAATTTCCAAATCAACTGAAAATGTATGCTCCTTACTAATATGACAATCAATATTGGTACTGTGCTGTCATGAAAACTTAAGAATATCTAATATATGTACATAAAAGTGTAGCCTCTTTAGAAAGTCACAGGTATCTGCTGCCCTATTGATGAACCCATAAGTGTCCAAAGACATAAGAATGTCTCTCTTTGTAGACGTGATCATGAATACTTGTAAGTGTTCCTGGATAAGTGCTCCTTGGGGTGTTTTTGGCAGCTTCATAGTGAGTCACATTAATAGTTTTATTGAGTGAAGCACTGCACACCAGTGCCAGCCTTGGAATAAGGTGCATATGTAGTGCTAATCCCATTTTTGTTTTTTATTTGCTCACTTAGAAACAGTCTTATTTATAGTGCTAGAAACCCAGTGTGTTTTAGGCTATATGAGACACTGCAGGGCCAATCACACGTGCTAGCTAGCTGGCTATTTTCCTGACACCTATTGTCAGCACAGAGAAAAGAATAGCTTTCAAGAATTAAAGTGGATGTTAATGGTGGAGTCTGTGCTTTCGCCACAGAGATACACAGGTAGGTGTTCCTGTTGGCAGGGATGGCAGTAGAGTCAAATGTAATCAACCTATAAAACTGGCAGAAAATTACACAAGCACACCAAGAACCAGTCAGACCTCAAAAAACAGGTCTGGCTTGGCAAATGAGGATTTTCAGGTTGATCTTGAGCTCTCCTGTTCTCCAAGGTAGCAGAATAGAACAAATGAAATAAAAGAAATAGAAGAAATAAAAATTCTATAAAATAAAACTATAACAATGCCTCAGATAAACAACCCATCAAAACCTCATATTGTCAGCTTATTATCAGCCTTGATGAAATCTTTGTACTCTCCTGAAATGTCTCACTGTCTTATCTGCTATGTACCTGTCAGTGGACAGTGGCCTGCATTGCTCTCCTCTAGTTATAAATTAATGGCACCGAAAGAGGTTTTAAACATGCTGCAGAGGAACTTACTAGAGATAACAAGCATAGCACAACTGATTAGCTAATTAAGTAGAAAACCTGTAAAAGATTCCCTGATTCTAGCTTGAGGGCAGTATAATACAAAAGTAATTAACAGCTTCTGAAATGCAAAAATGTGTGTGTTTCTGGCATTTGATGTAGGCAGGTGAGTCCCATTGACTCAACCCCCTCTGCTGAGTCACACTGCAGCTTTAAGCTCGTGGATCTGGTCCATCATCCTATCTGAATAAGCTATCAAGTACAAATTGAACGTTCTGTGCTTAGAGATGACGGGTGAGATTACAGAGCTAGTTGGTTTTAAATAAAAATGTATTTGTTTTATGTGACCTGATTGCCATTCCAACTTTGTATTTTACTGCTGGCTAATTGTATTAATGGCAGTTAAAAATAACTGTGGCAGTTTTCACCGTTGATTACCGCTCTGTAGCGAACTCCCACCCTTTGGACCCAAATGAGTCACAACTATGACCTGTTTACTTTTGATAGTATATTGAATCAACCCCTCCATCTACCAACACTGCTGAGTTTTAATCCAAACTGCCCTGTAATGAATGCGTTTTGACTGAGTTGATACAAAATGATAGCGATTACCATGTCTCATTGTGTTAATACACAAACCTTGCAGTGTATTTCAGTCTGGGCCAATGAAAGTCATGACCCTCATGCTGTACGGTTTGCACAATATAAAATGGGGAAAAAAGGGCCTGACGGTACAATAATGTAAAAATAAATTAATATGCCGTTTTCAATGGTCTTTAAATACTGACTGAGCTGGCCAAGGGTAGACACTAGATGCAGTCCAGTAGGACTTACTGCACGATTCTGAGTAAAATATGAATAGTGGTTTGTTCAACCAGTATCAAGATTGTGGTTTTCTGTCACAACTGCTGAGCAATACACTCACCTAAAGGATTTTTTGAACACCATCCCAGCATGCACCACGCGCTACTTATTTTACGGGAGAAAATGGAGTCGGCGGCTGCTTCCCATAGTTGCGGGACCTGTTGCGGCTCAATATTGATCCATATATAAGGCGCACCGGATTGTAAGGCGCACTGTCGGCTTTTGAGAAAATTGAAGGCTTTTAGGTGCGCCTTATAGTGCGGATAATACGGTAATATACACTCACCTAAAGGATTATTAGGAACACCATACTAATACGGTGTTTGAGCCCCTTTCGCCTTCAGAACTGCCTTA
>JABFEA020000099.1:397194-412684 GCA_019775915.2 Cyphomyrus plagiostoma | reverse complement strand
ATAAGATCTTTATCGTTTTGGAAGCCATTAAGAAAAAAATGCTCTTCTTGTTTTATCCTGTTCATTCTGTGTTTAAAAGCTAAAAAAAACATATGTAGGTGTAATTTTGACTAACCCTAGCCCTGCCGGCCCCTGGAGGATGGGCTCCCCCTTTGAGTCTGGTCCCTCCCAAGGTTTCGTCCATCTCAGGAGTTTTTCCTTGCCACTGTCGCCTATGGCTTACTCACTGAGGGCTTTGGGTGGGGATGATGTAAAGCGCTTTGAGATGATGTAAAGTCGTGATAATGTGCTATACAAAAATAAATTTGTTTGTTTGTTGTAATTTTTGGGGGCTGGGAACCAATTAATTGGTTTTCCATTATTTCTTATGGGAAAAATTTGATCAGAACTCAAACTTTGTAGGATTTGATCCGGTGTCCTGAACAGATTAAGTTTGAGAACCGAGGTACCACTGTATATAAATATGTGGAAGCAAGTATGAGATATCCTAGATGGCACAGCATAAGCCCTTAATTGAAGTGACAATAAAAAGCAAAAGTCACAGATGTGCCAAATAGAAGTCACAGGTAGGAAATAAGCAAAAGCATTCAGCAGAGAGCAGATGCCTTGACTCATTTCTGCTGAGATGTGAACCCCACCAAGTGGGGGGGGGGGACTGTTCTGTGGCCCAATCAGCCCCTCAGCAACAGCTAAAGTGTGTCTTTTCTTCAGTGTGCAAAGTCACAGCAGCAAACAAAGGTGCTAATTAACATTCAATGGCTTGTTCAGGAGAAAAACAGAGAGTTAGGTAACTTGAGCTGTAAACAACAAGAACTCCAAATGCTGTTTCTATCAATAAAAAAACACCTGTTTGTTTGTCAAAAATAGTAGCTAATTAACAGGTTAATGTACAACGCAGGTGACAGTACCTTTACAACAATGTTTTAAAAGTCCAGTGGAAACACACAAATGTAATTTGGAGTTTAGAGAACCCTGAATACAACCTAATTTTATTTTTTATATGAAAATTCTGGGGGAAAAAATCCAGTATATTTACAATCTTGCAAATACTTACTTGCAAGAAACAATACTATTTGCTGACTGATCTACAAATGAGAGATGATGTACAAACATTTGAGACCAATAAATATAAAAGATTCATTTAATTTCATTCTTCCACAAAAAGTATATTGAACCTGGTACTCTACACCACAAAAAATACAGTGGTATTTCATTAGACAAGACTCAAAAATGCATCACACAATCCAGGAAGCCTCTGACTCAAGCCTAAATGTCTGCTTTCAAACTAGTAAAAGAAAAGTAAAATTAATG
Organism: Cyphomyrus plagiostoma; assembly: GCA_019775915.2. NCBI lineage: Eukaryota > Metazoa > Chordata > Actinopteri > Osteoglossiformes > Mormyridae > Cyphomyrus > Cyphomyrus plagiostoma. The sequence continues at coordinate 411,373 of JABFEA020000099.1, read as the reverse complement.
AAACGGGAGGGACTTTTACAGTTGAATAAACTGCAAGATACATGAGAATCGATAGCAAAATATCATAATGACAGTGGTGTATTGTGGCACTGTGGTGACAATGGCACAGAGGAACACAATCTAAGACAATATGGCAGGTGTTAGAGGTGTGTGCAGAACGCGAGAGGGTAGTACAAAGGTGGGCTGGGTGGTTGGGGGCATGGCGCGAGTAAGTGAGGCATATAAGCCTGTACTCCAGGACCAGGAGTGGCAGTGTGACAGTATAAAGCTGTGTGGCATAGCCGGTACACTTTACATGTACATTTTACCTGAATTTATCTCTATCACAACAAAGCCACAAGCACCCTCACAATATATATACATACAAAAAATATATAAATATATACTGAATTTGTCTCAGGCATTTAAACAGCCAAACATGCATTGAATAAAGTAGAAAATATAGTGAAATAACATATAATGGCTGTAAACCAAGCAAGGCTGTGAAAAGCAAGACCACATTCATAACTGGTCTAGTAACTCACAATCCTGCAATACAGTTTGGTTCGTACGTCATTCTTTCACCTTATGTTTGGAAAGTGAAATTTACTGCAGGAGGGATTTTACCATCTTCATGCAGAAGAACAGAATAAAGATTAAAAAAAGAACTAGTGAAACAAACAATGGGCCTCATTCACCAACGAACAAATTTGTTCGAAAAAAATTTCTTAAACCCCATGTACACACTTTTTTATGAAGATTTTGACCTGTTTATAATCCGCATGATCGCCGTTACTACCATGAAAATAATTTTTACACTTTAAAATTATTTTTTATATTTAAATTATTAAAATACTATCATTTTATGTACTGTAGAATGAACTAAAGTACTATAATCAATTATTTTGAACAAACTATCATTACTCAAATGTGCATACGAATAGTCAAGTGTGCGTAGATTTTGTTCTTAGCTAAGAACAAATTCAGATAAGAAAACATTGATAAATGTCAGAATCTTTGTAAAACAAAGTGCGTACATGGGGTTTAAGAACAAATTAGTTCGTAAGAACGGTTGGGGAATGAGGCGCATTGATTTTTGCACTGGGAAGCTGCCACGAGAGACACTAGAGTTCATGAAATAAGGACAAGAAATTGTTTGAGAGGCTGATGAGAAAGGGGGCAATCATGAAAGGATGAAGGCAGACCTCAGGAAATCCAACAAATACTGTAAGATTTTAGCATAAAGACTCAAAATTAAGCTAATCTGTTGAATGACTAAACGGTGACACCCTGCCCTTTTAATTCATGGGATTGGCACACACCCCCTCGGTGTGAACTTTTCTGCAGTTAGTAAACATTCAAACAAGCAACCCATGGGCACAGTAAGCAGGCACTTATGGGACAGACTGCACACAGCATCGGGCTAATGGCTAATCGATGCTGTGTTAAAACATCAGTGTGCGACACACAACCTGGGTTGATCGATGATTTCATTATTTTGAACAAAAAAGAAACGGCTACATAAACACTCAAATAACCTCATCAATCACAGCCAATGACAAAAGCACACTTAGATGCCTCAACCACAGAATTCTTGGACCAAGCCATGCAATGACAGATACCTGTGCCCTACTGAATTTGCAATCTACATCTTTAGGCCTGCCTGATCTGCTGTATCTTACATTGTCTCCTTCTTGACATAGAAGTGGAGGATGATATCCAGTCCCCCACCACATGTTCCTCCGGAGCCTTTTGGGGAAGCTTTCTGTATGCTGTAGCTGTGTCTTTCATTGGCCATCAATTACAGCTACTTGGAATTAAGATCGGAGAGGGTTATATTGCCAATTACATTGTCAAATAAACATTAAAACATCTTTTTTCTGTTTTGCTGTTGAATTGTCTGCAAGTGAATGAGTTATTTTAAAAACCTTTAACTGTTTGTGAAGTTGTCACTACCTGTAATGACAGGGCAACTGCTGTGATGTGAAGTGTAGTGGTGAAGGGACACATGCTCTGGGGGATGGTGAGACTCGCATTCCAGGGTGTAATGAGAAAAGCAATCCAGTGAATAAGTCCAAATAGGTCCAAATATCAGGGAAACCAGTTAAACTAAGGTTCCAGTGCCTGTACTACAGAAACCAAGGAGGAGACTCCAGTTTGACAAAGTTCTGAACCCTTGGTGAGTGTTTGCCTGTGCACCACTGGAAAGCTGTAAAGTGACAGGCTTGGAGTTTGGTAATTCAAGACAAAACAGTTCATTAGAGACCAAAATGATAATAAAGGGAATATTGTTGACAATAGGAAGGAATAAATAGTACCTGACAGATCATGAAACTACACATGATGTTTGCTGCTCTCAGGTGCTCTTTCTGCTTTGTGAAAATAGTGTTTCACTGAGCAGATATCACTGGGGCAAAGAACTCCATCCACTACTTTATTCGTAGCACTCATGCAGGAGTAGCATGCGGTACTAGATGGTTAATGCTTTCAGATGGCACTAATACTACAGCCCAAAATATCCATATATAGTTGGTATATAACAGTGCCAGTTAAGTTTGAGATAAGGATTAAAGCTTCTTTTCATATATTCCTATAATTGTCCAACCAGTAAGAAAGTCCCCACTCTGAAATCTTTAATGGATGCAGACATCCCTATGCCAGTCTTCCTGGGTTTGGTTGTGACCTAATATAACGTTGTCATCTCCCTGGTCCTGGCAATATCTCTCCCTCTGCCGGACCCAGCCGTGCTGTTCCTGCAGTGGGACTGGGTTCATGTTCTCCTGGTCCGGCTCATGCTCCCAGGAGCCCTGGTGGGTCTGGGGCCTTGCTGGCTGCAGGCTGCCATCCCTGCTGTAGTAGGGCTCTGGCTCCTCATAGGGGTCTGTCTCCACATCCATGCAGGAGTCACCAGGCTCTGTGTATGCAGAGTCCCGGCTGCCCTGTGTCTCTGAGTCAAAGGTGTCCTGTCGAGACAGGCTGCGCCCCCCCTGGGGCTCAAAGCGCAAGCGCAGCTGGGGCTGCATGTGTTGGGACTGCTGCTTCAGCTGCTGCTTCCCACTTGGCTCTCCCCGGAGCTCCTCCAGTTGTCCGCGATCCAGCAGCGCCCCGTCCTGCTCTCCACATACCAAGCACTGTCCCTGCTGCCAGCCAGGTCCCAAGGTGCCACAGGAGTCATGCGGGAAACATGCAGCACATGGATGCACAGGCAAGCGTGGTGTTAGTGACACTATCAACACACCAAAGACAGCAAAGCACAGCAACCATCTGACACTTGCGATTTTATGTAAGAATCTATAGTTACTAACCATACCCAGAATGGTTCTCCTTCCACATACAAGGGAGAGAAAACCAGGTGGTGAATTTCTTCTGGGGCCTAGAAAATTTATTCTGACCTTGTAGTTAAATCCAGTCCTTTGGCCTGAGTCAGAGATGTCATGCAACAAGAGGAAACAGCTTTGCTAGGTGTTCAACCTAGGACAGCAGCATCTCTGATGTAAATGATGTCTGCTAAAGCATCTATTAATATCATAATATTATGTCAAACGAAGTCTTCAAGCAAGTTAAGTCTACTTCTACTTCTGCAGAAAAACCACAGCAAATCCTTCTTGATAGAAACTGATGTGTGGCTTTATTTTTTGTAGCCATGAAAAACAACCCCATAATGTGGATCTCCTGTTACTCTGCTGTGGGTTTATGAAAGTCTTGAGTTATGAAGGCCATAAATTCTGAGCTACAGTCAAAGAAGTATTTTGTCTTCTATGACTACTGTTCAACTAGTTGATGTGTGTTTGGCACAAATTAGGAACTGTTTCAAAAAAATGTTACTGAGTTACTAAGATACTAAGTAACTGATTACAGAGAGGAACAATTTGGATAATCTCAGGACACTATAAAAGTGACATGTTTTGATATAAATCCCATCCATCCATTTTCCAAACTGCTTATCCTACTGGGTCATGGAGGGTCCAGAGCCTATCCCAGAAGCAACGGGCACAAGGCAGGGAACAACCCTGGATGGGGGGCAGCCCATCACAGGGCATACACACACACCAGTCACTCACACATGCACACCTACGGGCAATTTGGCAACTCCAATCATCTTTTGGACAGTGGGGGGAAACCAGAGTACCTGGAGGAAACCCCATGATGACACGAGGAGAACATGCAAACTCCACACACATGAAACCCAGGGGGAGACTCGAACCCAGGTCCCAAAGGTGTGAGGTAACACTGCAACCACTGCACCACCATGCCACCCCCCTAATATAAATCCTGACATCCTTAAATGCATGTAAAGTACACAAAACCGCAACTCACATCTAGAACACATTTAATTTATCTTTGTTATTTGTGAAATGTCTAGGTAATGTCTAGCTGTGGGTTGCTACTAGTTTATCAGTTGATTTTACACATTATCCTAGGCTCACACAAGCATTGGTAAATAATTCTGTAAACAAACATGTTACTACACTTCCTTTTGGAGTGTGTCTCTGGGAATTTTTGCCCATTCATCCAGAAGAGCATTTATGAGGCACTGATGTTGGACGCCTGGATCGCAATCTCCGTTCTCGTTGATGGGATTGAGGTCAGGGCTCTGTGTGGGCCAGTCAGTCAATCTCACCCAGCTATTTCTTTGTGGACCTTGCTTTGTGCACTAGGGCACAGTCTGGCTGGAACAGAAAAGGGCCTTTCCCAAGCGATTCCCACAAAGTTAGAAGCATAGAATTGTTCAACATGTCTTGGTACAGTATACTGAGACTTTAAGGGTTCCCTTCACTGGAACTAAGGGACCTAAACCCTGAAAAACATCCCCATACTATTATCCCTTCGCCAACAAACTTTACAGTTAGTACAATGCAGTCAGGTAGACGACAATCTCCTGGCATCTGCCAAACCCAGACTCATCCATCAGACTGCCAGACATAAGCATGGTTCATCACTCCACAGAACACATTTCCACTACTCCAGAGTCCAGTGGTGGCGTGCTTTATACCACTCCATCTGATAATGCACATGATGATGTAAGGTTTGCACGCAGCTGCTCAGCCATGGAAGCACATTCCATGAAGCTCCTGGCACACAGTTTTTGTGCTGAGTTAAATGCCAGAGGAAGCTTGGAACTCTGCAGTTACAGAATCAATAGAGAGTTGGCGACTTTTACATACTATGTGCCTCAGGGAAGAAATTTCACAAACAAAAGAAATTTTGCAAAGGAGTTCTTCAGAATAACCCATTCTTTCACACATGTTTGTAAGCCTGTCTGCATGGCTAGGTGTTTCATTTTATACACATATGGAAGTGGGTGTGAATGAAACACCTGAATTCAATGATTAAGAGACGTGTCCTAATGCTTTTGTTCATATACTGCATTTATCTGCATAGCAAATTTATAATTGCTCAGAAAAAAACATCATTTAACATTCAAACATATGCAAGTTAAGGATAATACAATAAAAGCAAATAGGAATTTCTTCTTTTCTCCAAAAAGTTATTGATATCTTGTTAGATGGCTTCAAGAACACCTGTTTGGTTCACAAACCTTTCCTCAGGGGCACAGATATAATATCACAGCCCAACACAAAGAGCATTTAAGCATCATTTTCTTTGTGTGCCAATGACTTTTGTATTGCAGTATATATTTATCAGTAGAAACCTTTGTGTAGACTTTCTGTTACCACTGTGTTTTTAAACCTGTCTTTTGATAAATCCCTTGAATTAACCAGGAAAGGAAGTACTGTGGATTATTTATGATGGGAATACTGATGATAGAATATTTGTAGAGCAAGCCCTGCATTATGCAGATCTGCATAATGTGCTAATTGGAAACAGAATGTCTGTATAGATCTTATATAAGCAAACATATTTAGCTGAATGCTTAAATTGAATTTAAAAAGCAGAATTTTATCATGATTTTTGAATTTGATTTCTTAATACCAGTCCCTTCACTTGATGGTCACCAGGTTGATCCCTTGCAGATAGAAATGTTTTCTGTTATTCAATATTCATGGATGTTTTAGAGGGCCTCCTATTTCTAGATAGAAAGACCTCTCCAATAAGCAAAGGCCACTACTACTGGCTGTGCCTCTGTCTGTCACTGCCATGCTGCGGTCACACTGGCACTTGTGTTTGTGCTCCAGTTACTGTTCTGTGTGTGTGTGTGTGTGTGTGTGTGTGTGTGTGTGTGTGTGTGTGTGTGTGGACTGTATAAGCAGACAATGTCAGCTGCACAGTGCTGTCCCTCTGCCATTCCCTCCTACCCCCTCCCCAGCACCAGGCCTCCTACCCTTCCCGCTACAGGGTGTGCTCCCCCTCTGGAGCCTCAAGGCCTGGCCACTTGTCCAGGTTGCGGCGCAGCGAGGTGAGCACCTGTACCTGCAGGTTGGAGACGGGCTCGGGTGAGGCAGCCAGTGCAGCAGTGACCATGGTGCGGTTCAGCAGCGGGTTGGCGGGGTTGCTGCTGGGGGGATGCGTGGCCTTCCAGTAGGCCTCTAGGTATTCGGCCAAGTGCTCACAGGCCTCCTCCAGCTGGTTCTCATCCAAAATGATGTCAAACATGTCCTACAACATTGGTTGGGTTTGGAGGGAGGCAAAATTACCTCCTCTGCTTGGTACATACAGCACCTGTCTGGAGAAGCTCTACATGGAGGTCTATTTAAGGTTGCTATCATACATACATCACATCCAGTCTTGCTCTGCTGGGGTTCATTCTGTTAGATAATGGAGGTGCCACTTCTCTCTGGACTCCAGATGAGGGTCTTTTCTGCCCCAGACCGAGTTGGTAGCTTATTCACAACAAGAACGAACCCCTAGCTTTACAGACCCTCATTATTATCTCATGCTTAATTACTCACCCCTGTTAACACAGTGCCCTTTGCCGTCCAGAACTATTAAGTTGCCTGAGTGCAATTGCTCTTGCAGTCTGCACTGCACAGGCAGTCATTAATATAGCTCTGTTGTACCTACCCTGTGTACCTGAGGCTCAGAAAAAGGATGGTACTCCTCTGATATTAACTTTTATTTCATATAGTAAACTTGCTCCCATTTTGTTCTAGGTAGATACTCACGGGGGGACACTGGGCCAGCTTGTCTGCTGCCACCATCTGCACGTTGAGATGTTTGGCCTGAGATTTGCCCCTGGACTTGATTAGCCGCTGCAGGACCTGGGTGGGGGAGGGAGGGGCAACATCCATAAGATACACTTCATTACAACAAATGTTTTCTCTAACTGCTGTAGAAGGAGGTGCTAGTAGTATATTTTAGTATGGTTTCAGCGGGGGGACCGGGGAATTACTTTTAGATTCGCTCCACTTTGGATAAACGCTGTTTTACTTTTCTAATCTCAGAAACTCTTGGATGCTTCTCATTAGAATAACGTGCACCAAAGCTGATCAAGTCAATAGCACTCAGTAAAGATGATTTTACCATTAATGAAGTACGCTTTGCCTCTATAAATGATTTGGTTTGCTTACTGTCAGCTCAGAACAGAAAGTCTGTAAGAACATTTAGCATGATGCAATAACAGAGCCTTTTCATGTTTGGGACCTGTGCACCTCCTACAGAATTGCATATAGATAAGAGAGAGGAGGCATGAGCCATACCTTGGGGGAGGAGATCTTGATGTAAACCACAATGGGGGCCAGAGAGGTCTTGGCCAGCTGGGATGGGTGGTTGATGGTGTCAGCATCTAGGGCCACTAGCTGCAGCGTGCGGGCCAGCTCAAAGATTCGCTCGATCTCACTTTGTACCTCAGCTGTGTGTACGGGGGAGGGGGGGTGGTCAGTGTATGGGTGCAGCTTCACAGGATTCACTGAGACATTCGATTACTCCAATCCCAGCATGCAGTGGGACTGCGTGTTCCGGACACACGGCTTGTGATGATGGTGATTATTATTATTACTGTATTAACTAAAGTAAACTGCTGTGCAATGTAAGAATAAGTGTCAAGCTGTAAAAAGCATAAGGCAAAAAAGTTTGTAATGCCTCTATGAGTTTACCTCCTTTACACAGACATATACAAACTATTATCTGTAAACAACGTTCTGTAATGTAAAGGGTGTAACCTGAACTACTGGGATGATTTAGATTGCTTAGAAAATAACAGAAAAGCTGGCCTCCTGTCCAGGGTGTGCACCTGCCTTGTGCCCTGTGCTGTCTGTAACAGGTTCCAGACCCACACATGACCCTGCTCAGGAAGAGAGGTTGAAAGATGCATGTTGAATGGATAGATGATGGAAAAGTGTTATGACTTAAAACTCAGACTTAAAAATTAATTAACATTTTTTCTTATTTTCAATAAAAAACAAACTTCAGTATAGGATATTGTCATTTTATAACTTTACCAGCTTATACTTTCAAAATATTAATTCAGCAGAGCTGTATCACTATTAATACTATGAATAACACTGACAGCCAAATGTTAAATTGTTATACTGATTTTGAAAAAGATTCTCAATTTTCTGTTTCTGAATGGATTTTAAAGTCCCTAAAATTGTGGCACAATGTAAAATACGTACCAATTTTGTTAAATGAACATTTTAAAATAGTGAAACATTTCCAGGCCTCACAGTCTATCTTCATTTCTGTGTTTCAAGGTTTTCAGGATTGTTTTTGCAGCAGTGATGTGCCTGTACTAGGCAGCCAGGCTACTCTCCATCTGAGATTAAATTGACAGCTGCAGTTGGTAGGCTTAGGGTGCAGCACTGAGGGCTAAGCCAAGCTGGACCGCTTGGAACAAACTGGGACCAGGCAAAAAATGATCCAGACAAGAGAGAAGCAAGGTTACAAAAGCGGGCCTAGGGCAAGATGGGACCGCAAAATGATGACGGCGGCAGACAGAGTGCATGTGATGGAGCTGACGCTGGAGCAGACACCTACACACACACGCAGAAATGCCAGAATAGCTCCATAGTTAAAGATCAAACCACTTCTCATTTCAGCAGAACACACATATACATCACCAAAGAGAGCCATAGAACATAGCAGATACCTATACCCTAACCGCTCTATAAATCCTCCTTTGTTACATTAAAAGACACTCAGAAGCCAGGATATAATCACTAGAAATATCTGCATTGGTATTTGCTGAATATCCCTTAAAATTGCTTCCAGATTTATTTGAAATCTTCAAAAACAACTAAAGTGTTCATATTTTTCAACACTTTCAACAAATCTTGAATGCAGTAAAATAGGCACACATTTAGGAGAACACTACTCAGGTGAGGAATCTCACCTCAGGCAACACACAAGTCCTCCCTGCCACTGCCACACTCTGCTGCCCCATGCTGGAGCTCCTCCCACAGTTACTGTCTCTACCGTGTTCCTCAGCCTATACAGCTCACAACACATTCTCCCTAGCAGGTGTGTGTAGCCTGCTTCTTTTAAGTATTAGCATACAAACTCTGATGTGTAGTTTTTCTCAAAACCAGCCATAGCAAAGGCAGTGAGCAATAATTCTACCCCAAGACCAGATAACCAACATGTTATATACATAACATCACTGTATCTTTGTATGTAAAATGTGTATAAATAATATGCTTGCAGATATGATTCTCATCTAATCAAAATATTTCACTTTGGACACCATAGGGAATTTTTTTTAATCTTAATCATTTAACCATTATTTTAGAAGCATCTGTGTACACATATGCATAAATTGTAGTACCAATGTTAACTATTAATTCAGAGCAGGAAAAGAACATGTGAATTCTTTACCATTAGAGTGGTATAGGACTTGGTACTGACAGGAAGAGCAGTTTTGGTGAGAACTCTGGTAAGACTTTTGGTAAGATCCTCTTCACCAGGAGACAGCAGTATGACCTGCAGCTCTTCTCCGCTGATCATGGAGCCACCATGCACCATAATCATTCATTTTGTACAAGCAGCAGGCATATTAGAGCTTTCAGTGAAGTATATGGATGGAGAGCGCAGAGTAGACAAGCAGACAGACAGGTGGGCAGGATGTTTAGAGAATAGGATGAGGAGACACAGGGTGCAGTGGGAGATACGTACCCAAAACATCTGAGTAAGGGAAGAGTGGAAGGCAGGGAGGAGCAGGATGGTGCAGGACAGAGACAGAATGAGAAACAAGAGAAGAAGCCATGTAAGACATTCAGGAGAGAGGCTAGTGAACGAGGGGAAGGAGGGGTTACTCTGGGGCCTTATCCTTACAGGTGACAATAGGCAAAGCTGCCCTGTCACTGTGCTGGGCTACTGAGGAGCCCTGTGATGAATGCTGACAGGCATGAGCACTCAGGGTGGTGGTGGGAGCTGCCATGTCAGTTATTATGATCTAAATGTTCATTTGTAAGCCATCAGAAAATGCCAGAAGGCCCAGGGAAAGCCATCTGTTACCCTGACAAAGGGGCTGTCACAAGCAGTACTTATGTATATAAGATATGGATGGAGAAATATTCCCTAATGCATGAGGGAAGAAATTAATGAGCAGCCAATGACATGCTTTAAAGGAAAGAACATGTACACAGGATTACTATTTCTAACCAATAAAAACGCATTACAGTCATCTTTGGCTGCATTTTAATGGATGAGAAATGATAGGGCATGCATTTATTCCCTTCAACAGCCTGAAAATAGATTTATTTTCAAGGTCTTGAATCCCTATTCAAAAAAAAAATACAATACTGTCTTGCCTTATCTGGAATTATCTGCAGTGCAATCTCTCATGGCACACAGTAGGACACAGGTAAGCGTGAGTAGACATGCCCAGTCTTACCCAGGCTGGAGCGTGTGCTTGAGCGTTCGATGATGGTGTGCTTGCTGGGGTTGTTGAGCACAGAGCGTTTGGCCAGGGAGATGTCAGCTGTCACCCGAGTGATAGATATCCTAAAAAGAGTGGCTGCTTAACTGGATGGCTGGTTCTCAGGTGCTGACCTGATGCTACAACTGGGTTTCCTCCTTAGAAGTGCAGACAAACTCTGCAGCACACACACAGGAAGAGACTGCAGGCCCAGAGCAGGCCTCCGGGTCTGTCCACTGACACCAGGCACTATCACACACACACACACACACAGGAACAGACTGCTGTGCAGGTTTCCACAGACACACCCTAACCCATTTCAGATGCAACACATGCCTCGTTGGGACTTACAGCTGCTGTGGCCATAGCCTTCTCTACTGTCCCAGCAGGGGCACTTGAACCTGACCTCATCCAGCCAGGCAGATGTGTTAATAATTAATTACACAGCATTGTAAGCTAATAACCAGAGAGTGATGATGAATTTCTAATTTGCTTTACATTAATCAGGTGCCATAAGGGGGAAACCCTACATGTTTTGTTAAGATTTCAGAGCTGCCTGGTGAGAGGTGGACAGAACCACTTTAGTGCATGACAAGTAAGCCTGTATCTTCCAGAGCAGCAGCAGAGACCACCGGGAAGGAATCTGAACAGCTGAGGAGACAAGGCCAACACCAGCTTGGAGCTAAAATATTTTAAAATAGTACTCTCAACAATGGAAGCCATGCGATGGAGAGTTTTTTTAGAGCCATTTTCTTTTTCTGTCATGAGATGTAGCAAATGAGAAATCAACAACAGATCCTGCCGTAGGTTTATTTTCTTGCGCAGTCTCCCATAAGCCACATCTACCCAAGTATAAATATGACTTCTGAAGCATGCACCTTACCTGCCTTCAAACTTGTGTTTAAGAAAATCAAAGAGTGCCTTCTGCATCATATCAGTCACCTAAAGGAAGTGACGTAAATAACTACATCAGAGAAAATAATATCATCATCCTTCGCTTTTCCTAACACTCAGAGAGTATAGGGTCACACCACAGGGGAATATCCACCGCTAGCGCTGGAGGTGTGAGGACACAGCACTGCCCACTGAGTCACCACCCCCATCTTAGGCTCTCTGCTCGAGAATCTGCACTGCTTTCTGCTACGTTGATATTCCCCAGTTAGCTAAGTAACTTTCCATTACTTGTATATACCCAGTAAATGTTGACAATATTACCAGCTGAACTAACAAAAGGGGATTCCCCAACTTTGTGGAATCCCCTTACAGCATGAGCACTATGGGGTGGGGGTGGGGGATTCGATTCAGTTACAGACTCAAGATTCTAGGAGGTGGGGATTCTTTGATTGCTACCACAGTTAAAAATTGATTTATAAATATCTATTTAAATGTAGGTTACTATAATTATGTTGGTCACATATGTTAGTTGTAATACATTTGCCAAGTTTCACAGTTGTTAAGCGATTGACATGCGCATGTCTGGTACACTGCTACCACGAATGTGCAAGAGCATATGGAGATTTTCCAAGTACCCTCTTAAAAAAAAGTTTGGGTAAACTTTATCAAGTAAATGGACACCTAGGCATGAGTACTGCATTCTGCTTTAGTTCACAGTTCAGTGCAATTTCATTTTGAAATCATTTATCTTTAAAACTGCAAACACAATAGAGGAACAGTTGTAAACCAAACATACGGCAATGTGTAGATGTGTCTGAATAACAAAACCTAAGAAAGGCTCAATTGAAAAGTAAAAATAAATCTGTAAAAATAAAGCAGCACATCATAATGGTTATAATGAACTAAATCCTGTGGTCTCTAATACTGAATATGGTATGCATATCTGTAGTGATAAACATCCGTTTAACCATAGTTATTTTTTTTTTTATCGAGTCTGAATATCTTAGCAAAAGCACCTTAAATGCCACAGGGCATCTTGAAGCGGCTGTTTCTGATTGCTCTGGTCATGCACACACTCGGATGATGTTGCTCAAATGAGTTAGCATGTCGGATGTGTTTCCAGCAACATATCCAAATTCAGTATAACAAGCCGAAAGTCTTGGTCTTATCAACTACTCTCCCCCCAGGGTTGGTGAAATTTACTGGGAAACCAAAACATTCCCAAACTTCTAATTTAAGTAACCTAGGAGAGTCTTTGAGTTCTCTAGCACTAACCATAGAAAACTCACAGCCAAAATTAACATAATGTTTTCCTGTTAAACATCTACTTGTGAATTAAGGTTTTACCCATGTCAAGAAATGTATTGATTTGTTTCATTGTGCATACCGAACTGAAAATGTTGTTACTAAACAGCACACAAGAAATATGTGTGCCATTACAGCCCTTGCCTTTACTTTAATGTAGACCTGAATGGCTACTTAGCAAAAACTATTTAATCGTGATACATATCAAATCAGCCAATATCAATATAATATTGATTTGAGAAATCCCTACCAATTCCCACCCCTACCGAACATATTTTCTGGACAGAACTTGGAAGCTGGGAAATTTCATCCAGAAAATAGCAGATTCCACACCCTCTCACACTTTTCCCAAAGGGCAATTTCAGGTGTTTTGTGCATTTTGTCTGTGAGTGATTGTATTAGTAAGATATACCATCATCAGCTACAAAGAAAAACGACTGCTTGATTTTACCTCATACCCCTTCAGCGAAGGCCCCAGTAGGATGATGGGCCTCATGGAGGGGATGACGTCATAGGGGGGAACGTGCTCCATCTGGGCACAGGACAGGAGGCAGAGGGTAAAGATGAGCCACTAACACAGTTTTAATTTGTCCTTAACCCAAGAGACTAGCTGTGACACTGCATGCCTAAGCGTTAAAAACTGGAAGAAATCTTTTATGAAACGCGAGCAGCCCGTTAAGCTCAGGGTGAGATGGGGGCGGGTATTCACGCTGCTGTAGTTGTTGCCCAGAAGAGGCCACTATAGTCAGAAGGCTGGTTTAAGATGAGGAGCTATGACCCATGCTCAGATCCCTTGAAAAGGCACAATCAGACGCATTAGAAATATGAGAGTGCAGGCGTTTGTGTGAGCAAGACATCCCTGTGTGCACTGTAGTAAAACGAAATAGTAATGCGATAACACAGTACCAAGGACCTCCCAGTTTGCTGCTTGATGCTAACCTCCCGAGGAAAAGCTGTAGAGTGCATTGGCAATCCTGTTTCTAAATCTGGCTGTTTCCCAAAGTGCTATCCCTCCTCAAGGGCCTTTACACCCAGTTCTACAAATTTCTGTGGAGTGCTACAATCAAATTTTACAGTGGGATACAGATAATTGAGAATCTGAGAATATGTTCTTATTTCATATAGATGTTCATCTTCCCTGTGGTAACACTTCATGAAAACTTCACAACCCCTTCATGAGCTATTTATCACAGTTTTATAAACTAAGAATAACTGTTCATATATGTTTATGTTAACAACCATGGAAAG
>JABFEA020000099.1:370542-384282 GCA_019775915.2 Cyphomyrus plagiostoma | reverse complement strand
GTCTGAAACGGCCCCCCCCCCCCCCCCCCCCCAAACGCTGTAAACCTAGGGAAAACTTGTCATCCATGTCATTATGGATCTTGCTTTGTGTATTGGTGCGCAGTCATGTTGGAACAGGAAGGGCCATCCCCAAACTGTTCCCATAAGGTTGGGAGCATGAAATTGTCCAAAATGGCATGAAAGGTTCCTTTCACTGGAACCAAGGAGCCAAGCCCAACCCATGAAAAACAACTCCACACCATTATCCCTTGTCCACCAAACTTTATACTTGGCACAATGCAGACAGACAAGTACCGTTTTCCAGGCAACCGCCAAACCCAGACTTGTCCATCAGATTTCCAGACAGAGTAGTGGGAAGTTGGTGGCGCAGAAGGCAGTGCTATCGTTTGGCAACCAGAGGGTTGCAGGTTTGAGCCCTGCCTGCTCCTGACCCAGTCGAAGTGGCCTTGTGGAAGAAACTGAACCCCAAATTGCTCTTGGTGTGCAGGTTGGCACCTTGCATGGCAGCCTCTGCCACTGGTGTGTGATTGAATGGGTGAATGTGAGGCATAAATTGTAAAGCGCTTTGTAGAAAAGCGCTATATAAATGCAGTCCATTTACCATTTAGTGTGATTCCAGTGCTCTGGAGTCCAGATGGCAGTGCGCTTTACACCACTGCATCTGGCACTTTGCATTATTTGGTAACGTAAGTCTTGGATGTAGCTGTTCAGCCATGGAGACCCATTCCATGAAGTTCTCTATGCAGTGTTCTTCAGCTAATCTGAAGGCCAAATGAAGTCTGGAGGCCTGTAGCTATTGATTCTGTAGACAGCTGGTGACTTCTGCACATCATGCACCTCAGCCTGCATTGTGCCCGCTCTGTGATTTTACGTTGCCTACCACTTTGTGGCTGAGTTGCTGTTGTTCCCAGTTGCTTCCATTTTGTTATAACACCACTAACAGTTGACCATGGAATATTTAGCAGCGAGGAAATTTCATGAATTGACTTGTCAATGGATTACACAGGTGGCATCCTATCACGCTATCACACTTGAATTGAGCTCCTGAGAGCGACCCATTGTTTTGCAGCTGTTTGTAGAAGCAGCCTGCATATGTTTTTCATTTTATACAGTTGCAAGAAAAAGTATGTGAACCCTTTGGGATTTCAGGGAGTTTTGCATGAACTGGTCATAAAATGTGCTCTGATCTTCATCTAAGTCACAACAATAGAAAAACACAGTCTGCTTAAAATAATACTACACAAACATTATATGTTTTCATGTTTTTATTGAACATAACATGTAAACATTCACAGTGCAAGGTGGGAAAAGTATGTGAACCTTTGGACTTAATAACCCTCCTTTGGCAGCTATAACCTCAACCAAACATCAGATCAGACCTGAACAACGATCTGGAGTAATTTTGGACTCTACACAAAACTGTTTCAGTGTAGCAATATTCTTGGGATGTCTGGAGTGAATCGCTATCTTAAGGTCATGATACAGAATTTCAATCGGGTTGAGGTCAGGACTCTGACTGGGCCACTCCAGAGGGGCGTATTGTGCTCTGTTGAAGCCATTCTTTTGTTGAATTACTTGCATGCTTTGGGTCATTGTCCTGTTGCATCACCCATCCTCTGCAGAGCTTCAGTTGGCGGACTTATGTTTTCCTGCAAAATGTCTTGATAAACTCTGGAATTCATTTTTCCATCAATGACAACAATCCCTCTAGGCCCTGAGGCAGCAAAGCAGCCCCAAACCATGATGCTCCCTCCGCCATGTTTTACAGTGCGGATGAGGTTTTGATGTTGGTGTGCTGTGCCTTTTTTCTCCACACATAGTGTGAAACAACTCAATTTTTGCTTCATCTGTCCACAGAATATTTTGCCAGTAGTGCTGTGGAACATCCAGGTGCTCTTTTGAAAACTTCAAACGTGCTGCAATATATTTTTGGACAGCAACGGCTTCCTCCGTGATGTCCTCCCATGTACTCCATTCTTGTTTAATGTTTTCCTGATTGTAGATGTGTCAACAAAAATGTTAGCATGTGCCAGAGATTTTTGTAAGTCTTTAGCTGATACTCTAGAAATGGCCTCCTCTCGTTTGTATAGTTCTTATGTTCTTATGAACCCATTTGGGGTTTCTGGGCTGGCCCACATGGGGCCTATATGATTCTTGGGTGCAGATTTTGATGGGGCCCCATATCTTGGCCCATATGGGGCCCATGTGGGAATGCTACCTGGGTTCCTGTGCCATCAGAGTTCATACCTATCTTGTGTCCCCTAAATGTCAGCTCCTGACGACCCTAGAATTAAATGACATTAATCAGCCTTTTCAGAAGATGGTTTTTCCTCTCTGTCATTGTGTTTGATTAAATGGAGAAGCATGTCTTTCTTGATGTAATTATCAATCCTCGCGAAATTTGCCACTTTCAATTTTAAGAAATAAATGAGGCCACCAGGCTTTTGTGGTCCACCATGATCAAAATTGCTGGGGGGGGATGGGACTGGGGTAAGTAAGGAGGTAAAGAGCATGCACTGATTACAGTGCCACCACACGACAAACCACCTCAGTCCAGTCCAGCCATGTGGCAGATGATAACTCACCACTAGTCTGAATGAACCAGTGTGAGTTTTTTTCTGGTGGCTGGAGTACCAATCCTGCCACCAACCCCCAAGTTTTTCCCTTTATGTTGGAGGACCTCCTTTGAGGACTGGATGTAGATTAACGTCATACCCAGGACAAGGCAATTGTAGGTTAAGGGCCTTGCTCAAGGAGCCAATGGAGTAAAGTCAAAAAAAGTTTTACATCTCAGCTGCATGTACGATTCAGCATCACATTACTATCTAAAGTGGGATTGTGAATCTCCACCTTGACTACCATAAATAACAAAAAAAGCAAATGGTGGTTACAGACAAGCTGCTTTAGGAAGTGATGAGGGCGCTGAGCAGTGTCGAAGAACAATTATCAGCAGAAAAATGCCAGCAAGATGCCAACTAAAAATTACTCATTTGATGACACAGCACTAAGAATGCAGTTTTATTCACGTGATTCACATTTGTGATTTTATTCTACTGTCTTCTATCATGGGAAGAACAAGGCAGCCCACACCTTGACAATGGAATCTCTGTAGCAGAGAGATCAGCATCACTCCAGCTGCTTCTAAATCAAGACTGTGAGGGTAGTGAGGGTAGCCAGGGGTGGAGGTGCCTGGTGGCTCTCAAGGCATCCCCCTGGTCCCCTGGGTGGGAGTTCTTGGGGAAGGTGCAGGCCTGCCCGGGGGGAACCGACGCTCTGCCACCATTGGCTGTGGGTTTCCTGACTCATCCCGCGTTTGTAGATTACAGCCGGTGTGGGGTGCCTGGTGCCTCCCCCCTCTGCCTCCTTGGGCGGATGCACAGCCCTCCAGTGGCAGGAGGCCCGGGTACCTGGCTGCTGTGGGGCGGCTGAGTCCATGATCGCTTGGGGCTCTCCTGGCCATCTGGGGGGCCCTGGGGAGGCGTTGTTGTGGCCTCGCACACCCATTGGGAACCATTCCATGTTAACCTGCACACTCATACATACACACATGCGCGCACACATGTATATATGCACACTCATCCACATACACATAGAATGCGCACACACATAGACACGCACACACATATACATGCACACACGCATACACACGCACATACAAGATACAAGCCCAGGGCTTTCTTGCCCTATGTTATCCCTCTCTCACCTTCTTGTGCCATTTACAGAATTCTACAGATTGCAAGCATTCTGTATGTATGAACATCACACAGATATGTTCAGTCTTTATACCTTGCTGGTACTTTCACTTGTCTTCCAGACCTTGTGAAATATTCACCTGTTATTTGTGTGGCTGGTGGGGTGCATTGCTCTGAAGATGTGAGTCATTGATATCAGAATCAGACTAGGTATTGATGGTTTCTGATGTGAATTCCTTTTCGTCTGTCTTCAGGACATGTTTTCTGTTTCTCCTGTACGTTCTTCCATCTGGTGTTTTGACATCGAATGACCTCGGTTGAGCATGCTTAGTGATGACAACTGCTGGTTGCCAACCATCTGCTCTCTGAATCCTTACTTTTTCTCCAGGGTGAATGTTTTGAAGACACCTTATCTGTCTGTCATAATAATATTTCTGTTTAAGTTGTTTGTCCTCAGGTAGCGGCATTTGTGTTATAGCTCTGACTTTCTCCGGATCAGGCTTGAGAATTTCTGCAGTCAGTACATGACCGATGTATCTGATTTCAGATGTTCTAATTTTGCATTTATTTTTATTGAGCTTGAAATTCCATTCTCTTGATCTTTGTAGCAGTTGCGATAGTCTGCAATCATGCTCTTATACTGTCTCTCCTCAGACCACTATATCATCAATTACATTTACAACATCATCTAGGCCTTCAATCATTTGTGCGATTGCATGCTGAAACACTTCTGAGGCATATCTCTAAAGTGTAGACGAAGAAAACGATATCTCCCAATGGGCATGTTGAATGTGCAGAGTTTGGAACTCTCATCATCTAGCTTGATTTGCCAGAATCCTTGGTTTGCATCTAGCACAGAGAATATTTTTGCATTAGGCATCCTGGATACTACTTCTGCTGTACGAAGTGGGTAATGTTCACGTCGAATGGCTTTGAGATGTTGAGATAACCATGCTGTTTACCCAGTCAGTTGGTGTTGATTGTCTGGCGATCACACCTATTTGTTCCATTCTGTGTAGCTCTTTTATAATCTTGTCTTTTAATGCCATGAGAACCTTTCTGGGAGGATGAATCACAGGCGGGACTTCTGGATCTGTCTGGGTGCGATGACATCCTGGTAAGCAGCCAAGACCAGTGAATAAATCATCAAAGTCTTTTAGTATGTCATGTGTAGCTTCAATTTTCTGTATTCTTCTAACTAGGCATAATTCTTCACATGTTTTACATCCAAGTATCACAGGTGCATCTTTATCAATCATCTGGAACTCGATATTAAATATCCTGTTTTTATGTTCACATGTGAGAGATGCTTTACCCATTGGGGACATTTGAGTTTTCAGTTTTGTGCTGATTTCAAGTGATCTGAAGAGTTTTTCAGAGATTACATTACATTCAGCACCAGTTTCCAGTTTAAAAACAATGTTCTTGTTATTTATTCTAGAGATTTTCAGTCCATCTCTCTTTTGTGTTAGATGCTTTAGTTGTGACCGTTTTATTCATTTTTTGAACTTCTGTAGTGTTATTTTCTACAATTCCTATGAACACGTCACAATTTTATGTTTCTTGTTCAACTGTATGCATTTTTCTTATCATTCCATTCAGACTTTTGGTTTTACACATCTTAGCGAAGTGATTTTTCTTATTGCAGGACTTGCATATTTGACCACAGGCTGGGCACTGTTTCTGTTTATTATCATAACCGCACCTGTGACAAGTTTCATCGGTTTTTAGATCATGCTGAGCCATTTTGCCTCTGTTTTTGTTTTCATGACATGCTGTTTTCATTCTAGTTCTTGCTTGTATTTCCAGTACTCCGAATTTTATTTACTTCAACTTCTTCATTTAGCACTTTTATTTGGTTGGATGTTACCTCACTTGCATGACAGACATCTATAATCTTACTGAGTGTGAGATCTGATTCTTGTAATAATCTTGCACGCACCTGATCATCTCTGATGCCGCACACGATTCTGTCTCTAATTAGCGAGCCATTTAATTCACTGAATTCACAATCTTTTGCCTTATTTTTCAGGTCTGTGACGTACGCATCAATGCTTTCAGAGGGACCTTGAGCGCTTGTGAAGAACAAATGTCTAATATACGGTAAGTTCTTTCTTGGCTCACAGTAGTTTCTGAACATGAATTTCAACACATCTATTTTATCACGTTCTTCTTCGGTGAATTCTAGCGTGTTATATACCTTCACAGCTTCCTCTCCCGCAACGTGCAGAAATGTGGCACACTGAACTTTCTCCCACTTCTCGGCAATTCCGCTCGCAGTAAGAAATAGGTCATATTTTTGTACCCATATAGTTTCCAGTTTTCCGCAAGGTTGCCTTGTAAACATAGAGGCAAAGGAGGCTGTAATTGCAAATACAGTGGTACCTCGGTTCTCAAACTTAATCCGTTCCGGACTCCGGATCGAATCCTAAAAAGTTCAAGTTCTGATAAAATTTTTCCCATAAAAAATAATGGAAAACAAATTAATTGGTTCCCGGCCACCCAAAATTACACCTAAATATGTTTTTTTTAGCATTTAAACATAAAATGAACAGGATAAAACAAGAAGTGCATTCTTTCTTAATGGCTTCCAAAACGATAAAGATATTATCCCGACATTACCCTTGTCCTTGCCCAATTGTCTGCTCCTTGTGTGTGCCACGCCGCCTCGCTAATCTCGTGGGATCCCTATGTGATCAACTGTTTCTGGTTGTTGTCAATTAGTCCTCTGTATTAAGTCCGTGTTTCAGTTTGTTTCCCCAATCCGGTCATTGGGTGCCTTCGACTTGTTTACAGCACTGGTTTAATGCAACGCATTCTGATCCCAACACAATACATTACAGTTAGATGCATTGTGACCTCTCACTCGGCTGCACAAACTGGAACCGCCTCCGTGACGACACATCTTTGCCATTATTGGCTGAAGAGTTTAATTACACGCAGTTCCAATGTGTAATCTGCTATTTCTCCCAAATATCACGTAAAGCAGTGAGAACTGGTTTTCAGTTAATTTACCTGGTAAAATAAAGTTTAAATAAATTACATAAATGCTCTAATAGTACACGTAAGTTAGTGGTTTATTTAATGTTAGTTACTGTAAAGTCGTGCTGCTTTATTTGGTTAATCGTCCAGTCTGTGAAGAAGGCATTCAAGTAAGAATTGCATTGCAGTACAATTCATTTCCTGGCGCGTACAATTTATATTGGGTCCGTGTTCACGGTTCGACTCTGATCGAGTACTATTACTACTTTGGTCTGTGTCCGACGGCGCAAAACCGAACCATTGCAGCGTTGTTTATGAATCCACTACAGTGTTTGGGTGCGCCTCACTAATTTATCCATGAATAATGGCACTTGCGTGTAAAATAAGTAATAAAATCAATTTTCATAAAAACACATCGTCCTGAACTGTAAATTCGAATTAATCGATAAAATTGATTTATCGCCCACCTCTACTGTGATGTTTTCTACAAACTTCATGATGATGTTGGAGCTGTTAGTGGCTGAGCAGTCCTGGGTGAAAAGTGAGTATACAGGTAGGAGAGGGCTCTGTACACATCCCTGGGGAGCATCAGTGTTCAGTGTAACAGAGAGTGAGGTGATGCTGCCCAGTCTGTCCACCTGGTGTCTGTCTGATAGGAAGTTGAGGATCCAGCTGCACAGGGCGCTGCTCAGGCCCAGATCCTGTCGTTTCCTGTCCAGCCTCGAGGGAACAGTGGTAGTGAACCTTGAGCTGTAATCTACAAACGCATTCTCATATACTGTATGTGTCCCTCTTCTCCAGGTGGGATAGGACAATGTGGATAGTCAGGGCTATAGCATCATCGGTGGACCTATTGTGGCGGTATACAAATTGCAGTGAATCCAGTCAGTCCGGGTGCACAGAGCAGATGAAGTCCCTGACCAGCCTCCCAAAGCATTTGCTTATGATGGAGGTCAGGCAACTGTTTACCAGGCATTCAATGATTTGATTGTGGAAGACTTGGGTACAGGGGCAATGGTGGCTGATTTCAAGCAGGCAGGACTCACAGATTGGGAGTGGGAGAGGTTGAAGATGTTCATGAACACTCCAGTCAGATGAGATGCACATGACCTAAGGACACAGCCGGGGATTCCATCATGTCCAGCAGCTTTATGTTCACTCGCCTGAAGCTCTCACACACATCCTCCTCGGACATAGTGTACGTGATGATGTCATCTGCAGTGTGCACGCTGACCGGTCTCACAGTGTTTGCGCTGATCGAATCAAGCAAAAAACACATTTAGCTCTTTGCACAGAGAGGTTTTGATCTGCAGCATGCTGTTTTCCCCTTTGAAGTCTGTGATGGCGTTTAGTCCATGCCACATGCTCCTGGGGTTGTAAAATTGTGATTCAACTCGGTATCTGTACTCACATTGTGCTGTCTTCCAGAGTTGGTATCTGGCGAGCCTGTAGTCTGATGCGTTTGTGGAATAAATGTGGAGCTCCACGCTGCTAATGCCATGAGAACATCACTGTTGATCTATGATTTCTGGTTTGGATAAACTTTAATTGTTATGGATGGAAAAACATTGCTATGCACTTCTTAATGAATCTGCAGACTGATTTAGCAAATTTGACGATGATGTCCCAGTCTGTGTGATAAAAACAATCACGTACCGCAAATTCAGATTGACCCGTGTTTGCCGTTTCATCTTCTGCCTGTGGGTAGGCAGGAGCAGAATGGAGCTGTGATCTAATTTGCCAAATGGAGCACAAGAAAGGGCTTTGTATGCATCCCGGAAGGGGGTGTACAAATGTTCCAGGACCCGACCTACTCTGGTGTTGTGTTGAATGTTTTGATGGATTTTCGGTAGAACTTTCCTCAGGTTGAAATCCCCAGCTGTGATGAACGCCACCTCCTGCCTGTTGATCACACTGTACAGTTCCCTGAGTGCCTAG
The DNA here is from genome assembly GCA_019775915.2 of Cyphomyrus plagiostoma. NCBI lineage: Eukaryota > Metazoa > Chordata > Actinopteri > Osteoglossiformes > Mormyridae > Cyphomyrus > Cyphomyrus plagiostoma. The sequence continues at coordinate 375,670 of JABFEA020000099.1, read as the reverse complement.
TTGGTATCGGCTTGTGGGGTAATGTAAACAGCCATAATAGCGACTACTGTAAATTCTCCTGGAAGTGAGAACGGCCAGCACATAAGCATAAGATAGCTCAGGTCTGGGGAGCTGAAGGACTCGATCACACCAAGAATTGTTGAACTTGAAGCACATGCTGCCTACTCTGCTTTTCCTGGTCAACTCCTGCAACCTGTCCACTTGGTGCACGGTGTATCCCGCTAGTTGGCAGAGTCCAGTATCTTGTTCGACAGGCAAGTTTCTGTAAGCCAGATCACACAGTAGTCCTGGTCCTCTTGTTCAAATGAAATCTGTGCCCGAAGTTCCTACAGCTTGTTCTCCAAAGACCGTACATTAGCTAGAAGTAAGCTCGGAAGTGATGATCTGTTAGCACACTGCCGAACCAGGACACCAGACCTCAACCTTTTTGTTTACGAGTTCCTGGGGCTGCTCCCGAGGCGCCTGCTCTGGACCCGCTTCCACCCGCAGCTGCTGCCGCTCCCGAGGCACCTGTTCTGGACCCACCTCTGCCCGCAGCTGCTGCGCCTGAGGTTGCCATGCCACGCCTCTCCTGGGGCGCACCCGGAGTGCGCGCCTTTGGGGGGGGGTTGTGACCCGCTCCTGTTCCGCCCGCGGCCCCGCCTGTTCCTGCTCAGCCCACGGCCCCGCTCGCGGCCCCACCTGTTCCTGCTCAGCCCGCGGCCCCGCCTGTTCCTGATCCGCCTGCAGCTGTAGCCACACCAGCCCTGGACCCGTCCGGCCTGGAACTCTCTGTCCTCGAGGAGGTCCCGGACAATAACATCATCAGTCCTCTGGTGAAAGAGGAGGAGCTCAAGTGGGACCCCCTCGGGGATCCAGTTGCTGGGTCCCTCTGACCCAGGTGGACGCCCAGCTCAACTGCCAGTGTCTCAGAGAGGTGGAGTTCAACGGGGTCCCCGCCTCTCTGTGTCCTAGAAGAGAAGCGGGCACAAGCGGAGGGTCGGGGTCCCTCCCGTCCCGGGTCCTCCGGCTCCGGGTCGCCGATCGCCGCCAGGTTCCCCTTCGGGTCCTGGGTGTCGGACGGCACCTTCGTGGGCTCCGGTTTTACCGTCGCCAGCAGCGGCTTCCCCCTCTCACCTGCCTGCGCCGGTGGTCTCTCCGGCTCCCTCCGGGTCCCCTCCGGCAGTCCCTCGGGCCGTCTCTTTGGCCCCTGCGGGGCCCCCTCCTGCTCCTGCCTTCCCCTTGCTTGTGGCCCCTCCGGCTGCTGCCCGTTGCCTGCCTGGGTGCCTTCGGGCACCCTGGTGTCCACCTGTGTCTGTCTCGTCTGCTCCTCCTCCTTTTGTCCCACCTGCCTTTGTCCCTCCATTCACTCCCAGCCCTTTTGTTCCTCCTTTCTCTCCTGGCCCTTTTGTTCCGCCTGTTGGTGTTCCCTCTGTCTCTCCCATTCTAGTCTGCCTGTCTGCGCTCCCTGTCCTGTGTCGCGTCCTGTCCTGGTTTCTGTCCTTGTGCCTGTTCTGTGCCGTCTTGTTCCCTGGTCCCTGTTAATGGTTTTGGTTTTGTCTTCCAGGTTCGTCTCGTCTCGTCCGTCGCCTCTCCTGGGGCGTGCCCGGTGTGCGCGCCTTTGGGGGAGGGGGTTCTGTCACATCCTGCTCCTCGTGTGTGCCACGCCCACCTCATTACCCAGTGTTTTTACCTGCTTGTTCTCACCTGTTGCCTGTTTCTGCCAGCGTGTCCTGTGTATTTAGTCCTTGTCTTAGTCAGTCTACCCCAGATCCTTCATTGATGTTGACCCCGTGTTGGTCGCGATCATCTCAATAAATCCCCGTTTTTGACCGATCTCCTGGCTCCTCTTGCCTGTGTGACCGCTCGCCTACCGACACCCGTGACACCTACTTTCATAAGCAACATTATTTTTCAACACAGTTCCAGTATTTATAAATCTTGGTTATAAAATTCGCCAAGAGTATGGGGTTTACAGTTCACTCGAACATTTATATTGTTATAGGGAATAAAACTTAGCAAGCTGTGCAATTTTCATGACCACTCCTTTTCAGGATTATCTACTATACAGTCATAGTTCTTTATTGAAATATCAACATATCAATATTAAATCTTCTTTGAAATCATATTGTAATTGTATAACTTATGCAAAAACAAATTCACTTATTTAAGTGTAGTGTTGTTAAAGATATTCACTATGATGCCAATTTCTACTGAGGAAAAAGTTAGGACACCCTCACATCCATTAATATTTAAAATGCTTAGAATTCTAGTGCACCACATCTGGTGAAAATGATAAGAACTGTTTTATTTAAACCACAGACATTTAATTTGGTTTGCTCTTACTTGTTGAAGTAAGAGGTATAACCATGGTGAGATCCAAAGAGCTCTCTGAGGCCTCCACAGAAAGAATATTGTACATGTGTTAGAGTCTGGGAAGGGATAAAAAGATCTCAAGTTTGGAAGTCAGCCAATCTACATTTAAAACAATTTCCAACTTGGCCATGGCGGGCCATCCTAGCAAGTTCAGCCCAAGAGCAGACTGCAAGGTAATGAAAGAAGTCTCCAAAAATCCTAAAACATCATCAGGGTACATACAGGAAGCTTTTGCCACAGTTGTTGTCAAGGTACATGCATCTACCACCAGAAAAAGACAGCACAAGTTTGATTTACATGGGAGGTGTGCAAGTGAGAAAACCTTGCTGTCAAAAAAAAAGAATTGGACAAGATTGAAGTTTGCCAGAGAACACCTAGACAAAGACCCGGACTTCTGGAATAATGTGCTTTGAACAGATCAATATAAAATGTAATTGTTCAGACACTGTAATGGAGGACATGTTTGGTGTCAACTAAAGACAGATTATGAGCAAAAGAACCTCATACCAACTCAAAAGCATTCGGGGTAGCTTGGCTGCAGCAAGACCTGGCCAGCTCACCATCATATAATCCACTATGAATTTTTCATTGTACCTGTCATGCCCCGCTTGTCCGATCCTCCCATGTGTAATGCCTCCTCATCTATCCCATGTGGATTCCCCATGTTCACCAGCTGTTTCCTGTTGCTGTCATTAGTTCAATGTATTTATTTCATATTTCAGTTTGCTTCCCCAGTCCATTCATTAATGTTGCGAGTGTCCTGGAGTGTGTTACCTCGCAAATAAAACTCGTTTTCGTATCCATGGCTTCCTTCGCCTGCTTCCCTGTGCCGATCATGACTGAATAACTGGACTCCACAAAAAAACACCTTGCCTGACTAAAGAGGAATACCTAAGTCTAATGGAAGATGTGGCATACTGGCTATAGCAGCCTGAGGTAAGGGGCAACCTCAGACTACAAGCCATCGCTTTTCAGATGTGGGAAAAGCTGGACAAGGCATCCCTCTCCGAAGACGCGGTCATCGCGCTGGAGGTGCATGCAGACATTCGGCAGTTGAGAAGCAGGTGGCTGAGGACAGTGGCTGGCCATATAGCTTGTTCACTGAGCTACCTGAGGTGCCCCAAATTCTTCCGCCTGCTGCAGGGATGAGGAAAAAGCGGAAGAACCGGAGACAGAAGGACATGCAGGAGGTACTCCTAAGGACCATCTCTGACTCCACTGCCCGCCCTGCATGCATGAAGGGAGGAATTCCTCCCGGTGCTTAATCCAGTGGTGTCTGGGCATGCCGCCATCAACCTGCCCGAACAAATGCCCGAAGCCCGTCCACTTGCCGCTCTGCTGCCAGCATTGGCAACTTGCCCGTTTGTGGGAATGTGCCTGGCCCTTAAAAGGGCAAAGGCACTTGCAGACACCATTCCACGGGTGCCCAAGTTTCTTAAAGGGGCAATGCCCGTGGACAAGGCACGATCCCTTACAGCACCTCCTGTGGTTCCAGTGCTCGCAGCGCCCCTCGAGGTTCCTGTGCCAGCGGTTCTTGCAGCATCCCTTGAGGTTTCTGTGCCAATGGTTCCTGCAGCGTCCCCCAAGGGTCCTGTGCCGGTGGTTCCTGCTTCGGTCCCTGTGGTTCCCATGGTTCCTGCTCAGTACCCCATAGTTCCTGTGCCAGCAGCTGATGTGCCAAGAACGTCCCTGATCCCCACAGACTCTGCTCCAGTCCCCCAAATTCCTGACCCCATACCTACAGCTCCCATGGCCCCAGTCCCCAAGGAGGTCTCTGACTGCCAGACCACTGCTCCTCCCTCCATAATGGAGTTGGAGGAGAAACTTGAATGGGACCCCTCAAGGATCTCCCTGACCCCACCCAGTAACTCCTGCACCACCACCATCATAGCAGGGGAGATCCCGGTCAGGCCTCCGCCTCTCAGTCTCCCGGAAGAGGAGAGGACACATGCGCCAGGGTTGGGTCCCACCCACCCTGTCCTCTGGCTCACCTTTGGTCCCCCTGGCTGTAGCTTGTCGATCGCCTGCAGGTCCTCCGGCTTCAGCTTGGTTTCAGTCACCTTCAGTTCCACCTGTGGCACCTTGTCAGCTGGCTGTGGTCCCGCCTCTGACACCTCGTCAGTCGCCTGTGGGTCCCTCATCTTCGGCACACCTTAGCTGGCACCGGCTGGGCTTTTGCCTGCCGCAGCTGCTGTTCCCCCCTCCCCTCCGCCTGTGTCCCCTTTGCCTTCCTCCTCGTCCCCTCCATCAGTCCCTCCACCTTCCTCCTTGCCACCTTCTGCATTCCCTCCTGCTCCCTCCTTGCGGTCGCATGTGGCCCCTGCAGTTTCTGCCCCCTTGCATGGAATTCCATCTGTCTCGCCATTTCTCCCTGCCCTTTGGCTTCTTGCCCTCTGCCTTTGTGCCCCCTGTGTCTGTTTCTCATTATCCTGTTTCCCCTTCGTTCACTCCTGGCCCCTTCCTTCCTCCCATTGGTGTTCCCCCTGTGTCTCCAGTGTTGTTGCCCCTGTGCCTGTGTACTTTTCCCGTTGTTTGTCAGTTGTTTTCTGGGTCACTGTCTTTGTGTCTGTTCTGTGTGTCTATGTTCTTCCCTGTGCCCCATTGATGTATTCCTTTTGTTTTCCAGGTCCCGTGTCCCCCGCTCCCTGCTCCCCTTAGGTGCACCCGGAATTTGCGCCTTTGGGGGGGGGGGGGGGGGGGGGGTGCGTTAATGCCCCCCTTGGCCGGTGTTCCCGGTGGCCCCCCCCCCGCGTGTAACGGTGGTGGTTGCCCC
>JABFEA020000099.1:319046-334262 GCA_019775915.2 Cyphomyrus plagiostoma | reverse complement strand
CAGCTTGCAACCTGTTACAGAATAAACCCATGGCTTGCAACTACTCCTCGTCTCAGCTGTGAATCTCTTCTCATCAAAGGACCCGGTGGAGTACAATTCCAACAGTAGTTCAACTCGTCAGAACACCGGCTTAATTTTTCCATATTTGGTTACACAAAAGAGGCTAACCTAAAGCTCCGCTTAGTTACTATGTCAACATATGCTCTTGGACAAGTCTGCTCCATGGCAGGTTAGCTGTGAAGCTTAGTTTAGCTTGATGAATATAATTGGGCAAGCCATGTGATGTCACAGCACGACATTCTGCGGGGCTGGGATTATTCTGATGCTGTTCTCTCCCTCTTTCACACATGTCGACCCTCCAATATAAAATTATTACAGATTACATGCAGATGATTCCAATTACTCAAAAAGTATAAAATGACAAGGAGTGCATTGAAGGCTTTTACATGAAAAACCATGGCATGCCCGAGTTGATTCATAGTCGAGTTGATGAGGGAGCGCGGGTCATTCATAGAGCTTTAAGGCAACAGGTTCCACAAGTACTTCAGCCCAGGATAGATCCATTGTATTTTCTGGATGATTATTTGTACGAGTGCTATAGATCTAGTAGACGCAGTATTATTGTACATATTTGTGTCAGTTATTGGAAGCTTACATTTCTAAGAACACAAATCGCTCTAAAGCCCTTACGGGTGCACAGTCTGTGTGCATCACTTTGTGTTATTGTGCCAGTGGTTCATTTCTGTGGAGTGTGGGGGATGCTGAACATTTAAGCAAAGTGTGTCGTGAAATCAGGAAGGTTTTCATTGCATTAAAATCTTTTTAAAATATATTCATTACCTTTCCTGGCCACAGAGGCATTCTTGGCATTAAGGAAATTTTCTTTGGAATTAATAGTGTTGAATTTTTAAACATCTAGTCATTTACGACACATAAAAAATACCTGTACTCAGCAAATACTGCATGTGCTTATAAGGAAGAGACAAATGTTATTCGCTGCAAAATAGTGTCAAGTTTATATGGCTAGCATTTCTGAGCAAACAGATATTGTTTCCTCATACAAAAGTTGAGAGAAAAAGTCACTGCGTCTTATGGTCCGAATATTGCTCTGCTCTCATACTGCTCTCAAGTGCATTGTCGGCGACGCAGCGTATACTTTTCGCGTCTATTTCAATTTATATCTCGTTGCAATCTTAATGTAGAATCATGAAAAAACGCTGGCTAAATCCATAATCTGTCTTCTTTTCAAAATTGGTTTGAATAAAAAAAATCACACCATGTCACCTTACTTTGTTTTACCTGCATCGGGAGCGTGTAGTACCGCTGTCACCCAAAGATTGCTATTCACATTCTATAAATAGCCGCATTAGCGCGTATTCAAATCGCATTCGCATGGTAATTTGCTGAACAACGCAGCGGTGAAACGTGATCCAGATACATCCCCATCAGCGCCATAAAAGAGGGGAGGGATGTGGCCAAGTAAGGATGGTTGACATAAAATATTTTAGGACACTATCTGGTTCAGAATCTCTTTATTCATTTCCCTCCTCTAAAACTATAGGTGTGTCTTATGGTCCGGTGCATCTTATGTTCCGAAAAATACAGTACCTTTAACATAAGATTGCACATGACTGGAAGGAACAACGTCTGATGATGTTCCTCACTAATCCCCACAATAATAGAGCATGTACAGTTCTGTGCAAGGCCCATCACCTCGGCTAGGGTACAGGCTGCTGGAGGTGGACCTCCACCGGTTGCAGCAGCCGAAGCTCTCTTTTTGGTGGCTAAATTATACAATGCAATATAGGCTTTAAATGAATTCTTTAAAAATGTAGTCTTTGTAGTCCTCATAGGCTTGCAGTAATAATTCGTGCTCTGCTTGGGGAAAAAAACGCAGCTGTTTCCTTTGTCACGTCCCGCTCCGAACGCTCCTCGTGTGTGCCACGCCAACCTCGTTTCCCTGTGTTTTACCCTGATTATTTTCACCTGTGTCTTGGTCTATCATGAGTTTCCCCTGTATTTAAGTATGTGTTTTAGTTCAGTCCGGGAGATCCGGCATTAACGTCTCAGTCTGTTGGTTTGCTATCCGTCCAGTCTCTGTGATTAAACCCCGTTTTGTCCGATTTTCTGGCTTCTCTCTTGTTTGACCGCTCGCCCACCGACAGATCACAACAGAATGCCGGATCTCCCCGAAAGCACGCAGCAGCAGAATGAGCGGCATCAGCTCGAACTGCTGCAGGAGTGTGCAACTGGCGATCCCAGCCCGAGGTCCAGGAGGATCCCGTGACCCTACAGCTGGCCATGCAGGGCGCGGACCTCCTGGCAGAGGATCGCCCACCAGGACAACAGTACCCGCTCACAAGAGCAAGAAGGTACCTCGCATGCCTACATCGCCGGCTTACTGAGCAACTGGAGCAGCGCGTCACTCAGTGCTTGGGCGACGAGTCCTTAGGCGGCTCCACCTTTCGCCGCTGGAGAAAAGAGGTGGCGAAAGAGGCAAGGCGAGCCGGAGGACGCTTCCCTCTTCCTGGGAGCCTGCTCGCTGGTCCCCGCCTGGGAGAGGGGTGGTGGACAAGGGAGCTCCCCGATGGTCTGGGGAGATGCTGGTGCTGCGGGCCTGGGGAACCCCGCCGAGGGCAAGCCACCTCCATTGGAGGCATATCATTACCGGTCGGAATGCATCGCCGGAAAATGGATCAGCCCGGTAAGGGACGCGATCCAGCGGATCCCCAAGGCCCTTAAAGGGGTAGGACCCAACCCGCCTGCTCCTCTCCTGCCTGTCCTGACAAAGCCCCCTGTGAGTCAAGAAGTGGCGGCGCCTGCGGCAGCCTCGCCCGAGGCGCCTGCTCCGGACCCGCCTCCGCAGGCTGCTGCCACCACGCCCGCAGCTGTCCCTGCAGAAGCCGCAACGCCCATGGCTCCGCCCGCAGCTGCTGCTTCTCTCCGGGGACGCACCCGGAGTGCGCGCCTGTGAGGGGGGGTTATACCCCACTTCACCCGCGGACCAACTTGTTCCTGCTCCGCCCGTGGCCCCGCCCGCGGCCCTGCTTGTTCTTGCTCCGCCCGTGGCCCCGCCCACGACCCCGCCTGTTCCGTTTCCACCCGCGGCCCTGCCTGTTCCTGCTCCACCTGCGGCCCTGCCTGTTCCTGCTCCACCCGTGGTCTAGTCTGTGCCTGATCTGCCCACAGCTCCACCTGCCCCACAGGGACCTGTGACTCTCGGGGATCCGGTTGCTGGGTCGCCCAGACCCAGGAGGACACCCGGCTCAACTGCCAGTGCCCCAGAGAGGGGGAGCCCACCGGGTTCCTGTCTTGGGTGCATATCATTCGCTCTCACTCGGCTGAATTTGCTCGGAACTCTGCTACCATGGCTCGCGGTCTTAAAGTTTGTCAGAACCTAAGGCGAGATCTCAGCAATTGAATGCCCAAAAGCATCCCAGCCCGGCCGTACCCGCTGACTCAGTAAGGACAGGGCCGACAGGTACCTCAGGCAGTCATTACAACTTCTAAGCAGGACCTCGCCTAGGGTGAGTTCTAAGAACACCCCTAGCTTGGACTCTCGGGAGGGTGGGTGACGCCTGATGGCTATTTTGCCGGCCTTGGTCGAGTCAGAACACCGGTAGTGCGGCTGATAAGCTGAGCCCCACCTGGGTTGTGTCAGTTGTGTATACAGAACAACCCCTTCCAGCTTGACATTCCTGGGGACCGCACCAATGAAACGCACCTTTAGACATGGAATCAAAACAGTCAGAGCTAAGTGTGAGTGAGTGAATCAACACCTGGAAGCAGAAGGGTTGTTAGGCAAGGAATCAGAATAGTCAGGGCAAATTAAAAATGGAACACGAGTTTGATCAGGAAATAAATTACGGGGGATCGGCGTCCCCTAAAAACGCGGTAAGGAAGCCGCTAGCCAAACAGATGCAGGTGGTAAAAATAGCCGTAGAAAAAGCAGTTAAAGAGAAAAATAAAGATAAGGAGGTAGCCGATGCTTGGGAGCGTACGTGTGTAGGGCGGTCCGGGGCGCCGGACACCAGGTAGAAGACCGGTGCTCATTGGGACAGCTACTGTGGAAGAAGGAGAGAGAGACCATACTAGTGAGAGAGATGAAGTAGCATGGCAGGGGGCAAAAGCCAGTTTAGTGCAAAAGGGCAGGTGGAAAAAAGAAGATATGCATGAGAAGGGAAGGCAGAAAGGATCAGGTGATGTTTGAAGCTCGAGTAAGGAGGGAGCAAATAGTGCTTGGAGGTTTGTACAGGATTTGAGGAATAAATGCAGCCATACACCCCAGACGTCCTACTGTCCTTAATCCAATTATGATTCTGGCTTCCATACCAGCGGAAGCAAAATGGCTAATTCTTTCTTTTCTATTCCAGTAGATACAGATTCCCAGTACTGGTTTGCCTTCACCTTTCCGGGGAAGAGGTGGATTTGGACAGTGATGCCCCAGGGCTACACAGAGTCACCTAGCGGGTATGGACAGGAGCTGGAAAAAATTTGGAAGGTTATACTGCGCCTGGGGGTAGCACACTGGTACGTCATGCGGATGTGTTTGCTAGTGTTTGAGTGGGTTATGTGAAAGTCCGCCGTGACTGACGTGATCCAAGCATGGGGAAGCGCTGACCACGGTTAGGAAGGACAGTGGGAGAGCACTCATTATTGTGCACAAGGAAAGCGGCAGGGAAGTCATCACCTGCAGGGGGTCCAGACACGACGGTGATAAGGCTTGGTGCAACAGGGGCAGCGGGCAGGGAGGTGTGTACTCTGCGTGGTGCAGCATTGTATAGTGAAGGCTGGACAGTGAATGCATTGCATGCGGTATCACAGCACTGTGTAACAGGCCGATGACAGGTAAGATTCCTATGTGAGGACAGGAACAACCTAAGCCAGGCGTTGTGAGAGATCCCTGACACTGGGCTGAGGCACTGTTCGGGGTTTGGCCCACTCTCGCTCCCACGCAAATATAAAGGTGTATGTTGATAGGGTGTGTGGATTTTGGAAAATGTGTATGTGGTAAAGGGTGTGGGGTCTCCCAGGTGCAGTATCCACAGTGGGATAAATGATACATCGAGTTGATTTTGCTCTACACTGTCGCATGCAGGTGCTAACATTAAATGGAATAGATAATAGCCCTGTGGACTAATATAGCAAAAGTGCTGGGGAATCATGTGTTGGGTCGGAGATATACTGGGATAAGCTTGTTAATTTGGTTAGAGGACACTAAATGTTTGGAATAACACTTAATTCTTTTATAATTTTATCGTCTCCCAATAAGAAGGTGTCCTGTTTAGCGTAGTGGTCACCCAGTAGCTGCGTGCCTTATACAGACGGCAGCTACCTTGAGAAGGGGAGTGTGTATCACGGCCACAACAAATATTTTATAGGTCCTGTGTTCAAAACCATTTGTTAAAGCATAAATAATGAGGAAATGTAGTAAAGGGGATAAGGAAAAACCATCCCCAAGGCAGATAAAGGAACGTGTGACTGGCCTGAGACTAAAGAAGTCTTGTAGAAATTGGAATCATCAGACTGGGGGTAAATGGCCAATGGAGGGTACTTTAAACATAGTGGAACTAGAATGTGGTGAAACAATGTTGGAAAGTAAGGGAAAGTGTTGTTGTGGTAAGGGAATGTGCAGGCCAGAATATTACTATCAGTGGTAGTCTGTGGCCTTGAAGAGAGATAGGAAGGTTAGAGTGGAGAGGTAAAGTTAGCAGGGAGAAACTACAGGTTGCCTGCACGGTCGTTTCATTTCTTGGGAGGGTGCAATCTGGACAGGGCTTTCCCCTGCCCATCGATCTGCCATCTTGCATCACCCAAAACCACTTACAGTCAAGGACATGCTGTCGTTCCTGGGGTTCCCACAGCCCCTGAGGGCTCTGGTCTGAGAACACAGCCTACGTAGCCTCAGTGCACCCCTTAACTGGGACGAAGCATCAGAGGAGGCTTTTATCACCTTAAAGCAGAGGCTAGCACAAGCCGTGGACCTAGTCCTCCCAGATTACTCTCTCCCGTTTCATTTGGATGTTTCTGAAAACGGAGACATAGTTAATGCCATTCTGTTTCAGAAAAAAGGGGGAGAAAGGAGAGTGCTGATGTACATCAGTGTAAAGCTTGACACCACAGAAAAAAGACACCCCGCATGCACAAGACACGCAGCAAGAGTAGCCAAAATTATTCAGAAAACAGCACACATAGTGATGGGAAATCTACTGCACATTCGGACCTCGCACAGTGTGGTGGCTTATGTGAATTCACAGTCGTTTACCATGACGTTACTCAGGCAGCAGAGACTCAGTAAAATCCTAGAGGAACCTAATCTGAATTTTTCTCACGAAGGGATCAACATGGCAGACCACATGAGTGGGGGAGAACCATTTGAGTGTGGGTACCGAGTTCAGAAGGAGGAGAAAGTCAGACCAGACTTAGAAGCAGAAAATATAGAAGGGACAGAGGATTGGTTCACAGATGGGTGTTGTTTTACAACAGATACAGGAGGTTTGTAGGCAGGGTATGTGGTGGTGGCCAGACAAGGCCAGGACTATGTGACTTTGAAAGCAGAAAGACTGGAAGGAGCCCAGTCAGCCCAGAGAGCCAAGGTGATAGCGGTTATATAGGCCCTAAAATTATCAGAAGGAAAAGAAGTTACCAAATACTCAGACTCAGCATAGGCTGTAAGCGCAGTGCATGAACCAATGGCTGAGAGCAGGATTACACAGACATGGTCATTCCAGTGAGAGGGTTCAGATATGTGTTGATGTGTGTGGATGCATTTTCAGGGTGGCCGGAAGCATGGCCCACAAAGAAGGAGGACGGGGCATCAGTGATAAAGTTTTTGGTCAATCAATATATACAGCGACATGGGTTTCCCGATAGGATTCGGTCAGACAATGAGTCCCATTTTAAGAACGAGGACCTTCAGAAGGTGAAGAAAGCGCTGAGACTGAAACATGCTCCAGACAGGCAGGCAGTTCCCAGGACCCCAGAAAGGGTTAACCCCCGAAGAAAAGGAGGAGTGAAATCCTAAGGCATATTATGATGGGTTGCAAGTTCTCATTGCAGAATTCTCTAAACAGATCCAGGAGGCGAGACCAGAGAACCAGCCAGCCAAACCACACACGGAAAGTCATCAAGCAGAAGTGGTCAGAGCCCAGGTGGACCGGCCCTTTCCAAGTCATTGAGAGAACGTCACACGCAGTTTGTCAGAAAGGCAAAGGCGACACGTGGTTTCACTGGAGCCAAAGCATGACTGTGGAGGGCCCAGGCAGAACCACAGCAGAGATCCAGGAGGCCCTTAGGGAAGGAACCCAGAGCGTCAGTTTGGCTGAACTAGATCAGCCTATGGATTCATAGGTATCAATATGGAGTTGGTCCTCCCCCTGTTCAACTATAACAGCTGCCAGTCTTCTGGGAAGGCCTTCCACAATATTGTGGAGTGTCTGTGGAAATTGTTGCTCATTCATCCAGATGAATATTTGTGAGGTCAGGCACTAATGTTGAACATGAGGGCCTGGTTCACAATCTCTATTCTAGTTCATCCTAAAGGTGTCTGATGGGGTTGAGGTCAGGGCTTGGTACAGCCAGTCAAGATCTTTCACACCAAGTTCACGCAACCATGTCCTCATGGACCTTGCTTTGTGCACTGGGGTACAGTCATACAGGAAAAAAAAGGGCCTTCTCCAAACCGTTCCCACAAAGTAGCACAGAATTGTCCAAAATGTCTTGGAATGTTGAAACATTGAGAGTTCTCTTCACTGGAACTAAGAGGCCTAGCCCAAGCCCTGAAAAAACAAACCCATACCATCATCCCTCCTCCAACGAACAGTTGGCACAATGTAGTCAGTCAGGTAACCTTCTCCTGGCATCCGCCAAACGCAGACTCATCCATCAGACTATCAGACAGAGAAGTGTGATTTGTCACTCCACTGAATATGTATCCACTGCTCCAGAGAACAATGGCAGTTTGCTTTACACCACTCCATAAAACACTTAGTATGATGCTTAGTGATGTAACGTTTGCTTGCAGCTGCTCAGCCATGGAAGCCCATTCCATGAAGCTCCCAGCACACAGTTTTTGCTGGGGTTAATGCCAGAGGAAGCTTGGAACTCTACAGTAACTGAGACAACAGAGCGTTAGCGACTTTTACGCACTATGCACCTCAGTACTTGGCAACCCGACTCTGTTACTTTACGCAGTTTGCAACTTTCTGTTATTCCTAAATGCTTTGACTTTGCAATAATACCACCGAATGACCATGGAATATCTATATCATGGAAATTTAAAAAACTGACTTACTACAAAGGTGGCCTACAACAGTAACATGTTTGAATTCACTGAGAGATTCAGAATACTCCATTCTGTCAAAAATGTCTGTAAACATGACTGCATGGCTAGGTGCTTGATTTTATACATCTGTGACAATGGGTCTGAATGAAACACCTGAATTTAATGATTGAGTGGTGTGTCCCAATACAATTGTCCATAGAGTGTATCAGTTTGCCATACTGCAAACTAGAGTAGTTTGCAAAGCTTAAATACACATCTGGCTTTTTATTCCCCTGCTTATTGAATATGCAAGCTTTACTACTGGCAACCCTCCCCCCAAAATGTCAGGATCCAATTAGACTTAGTTGTGTGGGGAAGGGGGAGGGGGTGTCACCAGTTGCAGACCTTATGCAAATTTAGCATGGTCCTTACTAGCCCATTTGAAGTAATAGCCTGTAATCTTCTGGCTAATTTTCCAGATAATGACTATTTTGATGTGCATGAAATTACATGTCATCAAAAACACACCCCTGTGAAAAGGTGCTCTGTGCACAACTATCGATGTGTCTCTTTGTGAGAGTATTGCAAAGTGCTCAAACCACACTAACAAAATAAATACATCTGAATATATATATTGGAAAATGTTCACATTCATTTGTGATCCACTGTACCCCAGTGCAGCCAATGGATGAAATCCTTAGTTGAACATCCCGTGCCCCCATAAATGCCCAATTTCCGAGGCAAAACATGCTGCAGTAGGAGCCCTTTTCTTAGCTACAGAGACCTTTTTCTTGCAGCATAACAAGCTGACCGACTATTTTTAGATTCCTACCCTCAGACAGAATGGCTGGCTACTGTCAATCAGTGCATGCACTTGACACAGAAAAGACAGCCTTAAAATAGTTTTAAAGAAAGTAATACTCTAGGTAATACATGTTCTAATACTGGTGAACAAGAAACAGATGAATTGAGTGATGAATTTGTCTTTTCATACCCTGTCTGTAACGTGGCAGCCCAATTTCTTCCATTTTTCAGACATATTTTTAAAATTGGACAGCCTTTTTTTTTTTTTTTACAAAATCATCTTCCGTGGGGGGGTGGCATGGTGGTGTAGTGGTTAGCACTGTTGCCTCACACCTCTGGGACCTGGGTTCGAGTCACCACTTGGGTTACATGTGTGTGGAATTTGCATGTTCTCCCCATGTCATCATGGGGTTTCCCCCCCCCCACAGTCCAAAGACATGCTGAGGCTGACTGGAGTTTCTAAATTGCCCATAGGTGTGCATGTGTGAGTGGTTGGTGTGTGAATGTGCTCTGTGATGGGCTGGCCCCCCATCCAGGGTTGTTCCCTGCCTCATGCCCCTTCCCTCTGGGATAGGCTCCAGACCCCCCACAAACCAGTAGAATAAGCAGGTTGGAAAATGGATGGATGGATTTTCCATAGGTTCAGGTTTTCTGAATTGATCAAATTTACTATAGGGTCAAAGAATGAAAAAATATTTCTGAATCAGTTTAATTTTTGTTCGGGAAATATTTACGTCTGTGGAGGTTGTATGGAGCTGCAAAGGGGAAAAAATAATGGAAGAGACAAAAAATAAGAGCTTTTGCAAGATTGTTGTAAGTTTCCAATAAACCATCAAGTGAATAACTGGTGATAATTTAGCCCAATATGTAAATTAAGAATTCATTTACATTTAACTCATTCATATGACGCCTTTATCCAAAGCCACTTACAATAAAAGGAAAGATCACAGTTAATAGGTGCTTCTTTGGATTTTAACCAACAACCTTTGCATTATTAGCACAACACCTTCCTTGTCAAGCCACATCGTAATACAGAATCATTCATGTTTATTTCAGTCCTGCTGGGCACTTAGAAACATTGCTTTGGGTTATTTTTTGCAGTCTAACTGGAAAGAGGCTGCATATAAATTCTTACATAATCCATATAATAATGTATTCATAGCAGTGAGAATTCCCTAGTAACTGGGCAGCAAGTAATACATGGGTCCCCTTCAAAGGATTTCAAGTTCTTTTTTGGGGAAATCTTAAAATGTATTTGCACAGGGTAGCCTCTGCTTGATAAAAAAAAAAAAGTCTTAAAATCGCAAAATCTCTAGATCGCAAGCTGGTGTGTCATTACTCTGTTTCGCTATAGTCAAATTTCTGCCTAGTGAAATCTGTATGGGTGGGAGTAGACTTGGAAAATGTACACTATACATTTTAGAATGTAATATAATAGCAATTGTTTATTATGTTTGGAACTGGTTTGACCCCATTGTCAAAATTTTTTGTTCTAATGACACCTTTTTTTCTCCAGAAAGAATACTTAGCAAAACAGATGTTATTACACTCAAGCAGGAAACAAAACATTGAAAACTTAATTTATTACAACAAATATGCCCTGTTCTTTCCTGCATTACTTTAAACACAATGTATGGAATATTGTGTGTTTTTATGTGTGTGTGGTCTTAGAAATCTTAATACTTATATTTCACACTGGAAATGCTGGTTTCAGACTCATTTCTCTGGGGACAAGTATCAAGACCATTTTCTTCCTTTTGCTGGCACTACAGAGTGTCTGTGTCTGGAAGCATATGCTTAAATATCATTCACTGCAGGCAAAGCAGATAATGATTTTAGAAGGTGTCCCCTTCCCTCAAGGTGAGGTTCACCTTTAGCTTCACCACTCTTCTGTTCATTTTCCCAATATTGCACCCCTTCATATTTCAGTGAGTCAAACTGCTGGTACTCACATTAATGATATTTAATAATAATGATGGTTTATTTATTCTTCATTGGGAAATTCTCTTTTTGCCTACCCCATCTTCTCCCCATGACACCTATGTAGGTGAGAGCAAGTTTAGCAGGGAAGGGGCACCACTTGCAGTAGCACCCATGGAGCTGCTGGTTAAGGACCTTGCTCAAGGGCCCACAGACATGTGGCTATTCCAATGAAGCTAGTCTCAAACCAGCAACCATCCACTCAAAGGCAAAGAGATTTACCCTGCTGACCCACATACTAGATATCATAGAAGAGGGTAAGAAACCAACAGGCACTTATGTACTAGCTGCAACCCAGGTAATCAACGCTCCCTTTGTGGTATTGTAGTGCAAGATAATGTGTGGCATTCAGATGTTCAAGGCTACAGTTTTATGAATAGCACTCATTATAGTCAGCCAAACAGTCAGCCAAAATTGGCTAGGAAGGACTGTAAACACTAACGTCTCTTTGTCCTTCCTTTGGAAAAGGAAATCATAAGTGCTGGGTGCTACCTGCACTCAATATAGTCAAGTGCTATTTACCCCATTTCCACACAACTCTGAACAACAGAACAGCTAAACAAACAAACAATAAATTAATAAATGTAACAACATGTGAAAACAGTAAACATAGCCTACATGTTTGTGGTTTGACCCTCAAACAATGTCAGGACATCAAGTATGTTGACAAATTCAGAATTACACCACAATGTTTGTATTTACACATTTAGCCCACAGTCTTGGGAAAGGTTAACAAGTATTAAGCTAAAATAACAAAGGTACATTTATTTAAGTCTAAATGGGGTCAAATTGACTCTAAACATAACAGGTGAACAAAACGGTCACTGTAGGGATTGGTTCAAATGGTGATTCACTTATTCAGTGAAGCAGATCACGCCATTCAAGCACTAATATATCCTCTCCCATCTCTCACTTGTATACTTATGTACAGACGTCTTAAAGTGTTATATGATTTTACAACAGTATAATTTAACATTATGTATAATATATCGAGATGTATACATGTATAGTTATTTTAAATAAAGAAAAATAAATGAAACCAAAACTTTATTAAACATAAAAAGCACCCCCGGAATGTACCCATTAGGAACATTTTGTTAGTTAACTCAAAAAAGCGATGCACTAAAAAGAACCACCCTCTCCATCCTTATGGACCAGAGTCGGAAAAGAGCAGACTTGGTAGACAGAGCCAAGCTATCTTATTGGCTGAAAAAGTCGACCCTTCTAGCCTACTTACCCTATTGGCTGTTTTACAAACCGACCCAGTCTTTCCCACCAGCCCTTCTACAGGATGATTCAGCGGGAGGTTGCTGTGTCGTCTATGGTTATGTGGGGGAGACGAAGCGACAGGCTTGAAGCTGCGATTTATGGTATTGCGGAGTCTGAGACATGAAGGAACACAACGGTTATTTCGGAGCGATATAAACGAAGATTTTATGATTTCTGTCGGTACTCAGGAATGTCACGCGACAAACGAGACGGAGGAGCTGGCTGGGCGAGTCAGATCCATAAAAATGGAAGAGAAAGCCGCTAATTTAAGAAAATAAACAACAGATTGACTATTATTCCCGTGAGTGAGAAGCAAGAAGTTAAGCGACTCAAAACGGGCAAGCATATGAGGATGTCATATGACTGAGAAAGTGTCGAAATTCTCGGCGTATGTTGGAAATAAGCAAGCAAGTAAAAAAAAGAAGAAAGAAAGAAGACAAAGTAGGTTAAAGAGCCGTTGTGGACAGGGAGAGGCGTGTAATAGTGGAGCGAAGACAAACTACTGGGGAGGTGAGAAGCGGCAGCTGAACTGCGGGTGGGGTCATAGAGATGTCAGCACTGCTGCAGAAGTTCATTATAGTTCTTATTTCCGCTACCGTCTTGATAGTGTTTATCTGGTGCTGCACAAATCAAAGGTGAGTCTCGCTACCAAACAGAGCTATATGTATACGTACACACACACATATATACAAACTGCACTATATATATATAAATATATATATATCAGTGTACAGTTTCCTGTAAACACCTCCAGTTTGTTAAACAGTTTGGGGTACGTCAGGTGATGGCAAAAGATCCCTTGGCAGAACTTGCAGTGAAACATCGTGATAATGTAGCTCTAATCAACAAAACAAATTCATGTTTGCTTAAGTCAATGGTGTGCTACGTTTGGGATTTGGGATAACGAAATTATGCTTTATTGTGTCATTTACTCAAAAACAAGTGCAGATATATTGGATTTCTTTAGTTTTCACATATCTTGCTCTTTAATCAAAGCATTAGGGTCACTAGGGTCCTACAAAAAAGAGAGTTTGAGGGTCTTAAAACTACACAACTCGCAATTGCTTTTTAGACTAAAGTTCACTGCCTAACAAAAGCTTTATGTTGCTATGAGCCTTTTCCACCTGCAGCAATTCAGAGACTGTTCCTTTTAGTACATGAAGGATTTGCTGAGATATGGGATCAGTTCATTTATATATTTTAACAGACTGTTTCCTCAAAAATTGTAGAATAACCTACCTGCATATATTATGGATATAATGAATATTGAAGATCTTAAAATCACTGCTGCATCAGGGTGAGGGGTTCTGTTTTTGCCTGTTGTGTGAGAGTTTGCATGGTCTCCCTGCAACACACAGGGTCCCTCCTGGTGTGCAAAGACATACAGTTAGACTCAATTAAGTCTCTAAAATGTCTTTAGTGTGTGCTTGTGTATGTTTATGTGTATGTGCTCTGGCACAGACAGGCCTGTGCTCACCATAACCCTGTGGTCCTAAGGCTTCCATAATCATGATAAATAGCTGAAAGATGGATGATTATTTAGAGTAATAATTTTGAAAAGTACTTTCAGGTTCAATACAAATTGTTGTCTTCAACAGGCAACCAAACAACTCCAGCCCTTCTCGGAAGCGATGGGGCTCAAAACCAGATGGCATGTGCAAGGAATGCAGGTGAGAAATAATCTGTTTGCTATGTATTAGACCAGACTCTAAGATTAGGTGTATTTAATCTGTTTGCAAAGCACATATAATAAAAATACATATGAAATGTCAGACTGTTAAAAATAATAATAAAATAAGTTATGTTACATCTTTCTGGATAAGATTGGTATTAAATGATGTTTTGTGGATTAGCAGGTTATTATATGGGTGACTTGGGAGGTCATTAAGCAGTGGTACTAGTTTGTAATACCAGATGCCAAATTTTAACACACAAGTTCCTTTTCAACCCTTCAGAATATCTAGTCAAAAACTTTACAACATTTCTTTCATTCAATGGAAGTTGTTCATTTCAGACTGAAATGTACATTAGACTGTTCACTATAACACCAGAATTTTTTTTTTTCTTTTCGTAATTGATGTAGCTGTCTGCTCTTTATTCAGTAGTAGTTAATAAGTAAAAAAATTGTTCATACATTTGATTACAATGCAGTTGCACAACAGAGATGTCTGTAGGGCAATGTCTGTTGGCTATCAGTACTTGGACAGAACCTGGCTGGTTTCAAAAGGCTGATTGTTTGTAAAACCATGTTAAGCAGTATCTGGATTTTTCCCAAGATGTCAGTAAATTCATAGGCATTTAACGGATGTCTTTACACGTGGGTTCAAAGGTGAATTTTATTGAATTTGTGGCAGTGCACATTACACCACTTCTGGCTGATGTTTCTGAAAAGATGTTTCAGCTTTACTGCTGCATGAAGCTTAATTACAGGTTTGAACTGGACCCTTCCGGTCTGCGTTGGAGCTGTGTAGTAATAGTATTATTATCTCAAACTGTAACAAACGCACACATACATACATACATACATACATACACACAATACTTATCTGTAAGATTATCAGTTACATTAATCACCACGGGGTACATTCCCAATATTTTTTGTGATAATGTCTTTTATTTGTTTTGTGCAGCACTGTATTTAGTTGCACATTTCTGAATTAACCTAAGGGATGTACAGTGCCCTCCATAATGTTTGGGACAAATACAAATACATTTTTGATTTGCTTCTGTACTCCACACTTTTAAATTTGTAACCAAAACAATTCACTTGTAGTTAGAGCTGGACTATTCTGACAAATAGAATGAATACATAAACAAACAATATGAAATAAACAATATTAGTAAACAAATACTTATTTTCCAACAAATTTTACTGTTTACATACAAAATTCCCTTAAAAT
>JABFEA020000099.1:275989-288904 GCA_019775915.2 Cyphomyrus plagiostoma | reverse complement strand
GTTAATTTCATTAACACCAAAGCAGTTGAAACTGATTAACAACCCCCTCTGCTACTTAACTGACCAGATCAGTATCCTAGATATTTTACTGACTTGATGCTATACTCTGACTAAAAAGTGTTCCTTTAATTTTTTTGAGCAGTGTACATGACATTGTGAGGACATTTGAAAAATCCTGTTATTTTGATGTTATGGGGACCATTTTGCAGTCCCCACGAGAGTGAATTCAATTCTATAAAACTCTGTGACTGCAATCAAAAAACTAAAAATGCCAATAGATGTATAGATCCTGTGTAGATTTGGGCACGCCTCAGAGTCGTAGTGTGAGCGGTATCGGAGCGAAAGAGAGTGACCGCTCCAGTCTTAATTAAAAAACCGCTCCGCGCTCTGACTAAATTCCGCCCACACCGCTCCTCGCTCACGCTCCGCTCACAAGATCTGTGTATTAGCTCCTCGTTTGGCCAGCAGGTGTTGCTGATCATCCTACTCTTACTTCCGTCTCGTTTTTTAATGGGCTGAGCAGGCATCTGCATCATCGAACCTTCCCGTTTGCCTTCGGTTCAAGGTTGACCTCAACCATGTTTTTAATTTTTACATTATGATTCCTGCTTTCAATGTTGTATTTCTGCACGGCTCCTTGTTTTTTTCCGTAATTCGTGTTTGTAGTGATGTTCCGTACCCTTCGTTTCCAGGCTTCTCTGGTGTTTCAGCCTCTTGGTATCTGTTGATTGCCCCACCCATTTGATTTCCCTCACCCATTTAGTGTTCCCATTCCTTAGTGATTAACTGCCCCCACCTGTCTCTCTTTGCATCCAGTTATCTGAGTGTTTAAGTACCTGTCCATGCTTCTGTCTTCAGTTAGTTATTGAGTGTGGTTCGAGTTAGTTGCTGTGTATTTAGTTTTTGGTTTGTATGGTGTGTTGTTTGCCATGTGTTATCTGTATTATGCTCCTTGTTAATTTAGTTAACTCAGTTAGTTAGTGATTTGGTTTTTCTTCCTGCTTTGTTTTTGACCCCTCATTGTTCCTTTGTTTTCTGGTTTTCCCTCTGGCGTTAAAATAAAAACCCCTTTTCCTGAGAGCTGCATTGTCAGTCATCTTTTCATCACGCCCCAGTGCCGTAATGGTCTAAGCAATTAGGAGATAATGTATTTTGCCTTTTGTGGATGAAGCAGACTTCAGCTTCAACAAAAAAATAAGACGTGGTTGAAATGTGATTGGTCACAGGGCTACAGCTGAAGTCCTAGGACAACACAATGTGTGCCGCTGGATTTTAGATCTTAGTCAAGGGTGTATTTCACGTATTTATTGGATTTTGAAATACTGTTATATTTAGTAGGGGAGAAAAAAATCAGACTTACACATTTATTATACGCTAATCACTTTATATTTCATATACCTTTACAGGTGATGTACATGAAAGCATTTAAGTGGCAAACACCACAAGGTGGGGGTACCACCATAGGGCACACATGCACACACATTATGGGAAGTATGAGACAGAGTACCCAGAGAAAACACACAGAGCATGCAACACACAGAGAACATACAAATCCCACGTGCATATGGGGGGGGGGGATTCAATCAACTAGCCCAGGAGATATGGGGCAACAATTTGGTAAATAAGTAATCAAGTTGTCATAATGGAATCAAATGGAAAAAACCTGCAGACAGTTGGGTCAGGATGCTGGATCATGCCAGTACCTGGCTCAACTCTATAGACATTGTTTGCATACCAGCTGTCTGAGTCCAGCTGATGATCAGTTTACTCAGGTCCAGATGGCCCCAGATGGGAAGCAGAAAAATATCAACTAAGCATTTTATGAATAAATAGGTGGATGCACATAGAATAAAAATGTTGAGCAAAGAATATATAGTGATTTAAAAACAAAATAAACATAGGTGGGCATGCCTCAAGACAGTCAACATCTAAGAAGAGAACGGAACAATAAACTGGGCAATCACCAGCAATATTAGCAAAATAGGGGTAACAGCTCACAAACATGTGCACACTCAATACAGCAACCCTCTGCTGTGTTAGAGCCTATAGTGTAAAATGTGATCCTAGATTCGAATGTATCATAATGAAGGATCATTATGTATTTAAATAGAGCAGTGGGAGGATTGGTTGGTTGAGCTACTAAACATGTGACTAATGAGTTACACCAGTAATTCATTCTATGTGATGGGAGATTGAGAACTGAAAAATGGAGCCGGTGCCACTGAGAGAGAGAGCTGCTTGAACCTGGACACTGTGGCTCCTGGTGGGGTGGGTGGTTGGGGTGCACAGCTTTGTAGAGCTGCCGACATGAAGGCAGATGGGGGGGGGGCTTTCTTCCAGAGTAAGGAGGGAGGAATGATTACCTCTTGCAGCTTAGCATAGTGCCGGGATGAGGGATTTAGTTTGGCCGCTGCTCTCCTTTCAAAGACAGTTCTGGCGTCGGCTGGGGGCATCATACAGTCTGTTAACTTAGACCCTGTAGTGGGTTATTGTCAAGTCAGAACATGAGCCCAGTATTTTGAAATTGTTTAGTGCAGGTGTCTGTATATAGTCTGTCTTGTTTTTGCGTCTTATATTGTAAATTGTGTAGGAGCTCACGCTGTAGAACCTAGGGCACAGGGTCACATTTCCATTTGCCCTGTAAGAGCGGGTGTGTTGCTACATTATGCAATGTTTTGACTGCTTTTAGCGAGTTGTGTCTGGTAACATACAGGGCTCTATTTTGACGATCTAAGGCAAAGCGAAACTAACATTTATGGATGTGTCCAAATCCATTTCGCTATTTTGAGAGTGGACAGAACGGACTTTACACCAACATGAGGTGCAAAACAGTTGTCCCAAATCTCTTAATTATTCAGTGATGTGTTTGGGGCTTAACAAGCAATGAAGCAATTGGAATGGTACATGACCTCACCTTTAAAAGGCAGTAACACATGCTCTATGGTGGAATTTCTACAAAAGCTCGCTTTTTGCCCGTGCTTGTGAGCAAGGTGCGTTGTAACCATATTAATAGATCACTTTATTTAACTCAACGGTCCAAAGTACCACTAGCACCCTTACTCATCCAAATCTTATAATTATAGAAAGAGCTTATACAGAACCAACCATTCATATTACAATGCCTCCACTTCGCGTTGGGTCCTAATCACACTGTCGGGGCTTATTTCGCAATAACTACCGGCTGCCTGTACATTATCCCTTACTTAATCAATTGTTTTATTGGATTTCATCTATACTCAAATTTTTCCGGTTTCAGTTGCAGTCTTGTTGTAGTTTTTTCCATAATATAGACCTTTTTAACTTTAATCTCCATTGCATGATGTTGGGGGGTTGTGGCTTTAGCCAAGAGGCTGTGATTGCTTTTCTTGCTATCAAGAGCAAAACTCTGAGCAAATATTTAATGTCCTTATTTATGTGATCATCATGTATAGGTTTATATCCAGGTTTAGCTTGATACCCTGGACTCTCTTTATATCTTTTTGCAAATATTTCCAAAACTCTTCAATCTTCGGGCAGTCGCAAAATATGAGTGAAATCCCCCACTGCCCCGCACTTCCTCCAACATAAATTAGATGACTTATTATATTTAGAGGTGATTGATGGAGTTTTAAAGTAATGCATTTTCACCTTTCAATCAAACTCTCTCCAAGTTGTGCTATTGGTTAATTTATGTCCTGACCTAAATGTTTCCTCCCAGTCACCATCAGTTATGGTAACATCTGCTTCCAGCTCCCATTTTTCTTAAACCTCCATATTATTAGTACTTGTTTCATATTATAGTGCCTTAAATATTTTTGAAATTATTCCCTTTTTTGTTTCGCGCTTTGAAAATGATATTAAAAATTCTTCAACTTTGGTTGGTTCCTTCCTTGCTTTTTTTTCCCTTCTCATTATGGTTCTGGAGATAGTGCCTTAATTGCAGGACTTTATAATAATCATTAGTTGGCGGGTTAAATTCCTGTTTAAGTTGTTCAAATGATTTCAGAGCGGAGCCCTTAAACATTTGTGCTAGAAATACTAACCCTTTATTTGCCCATATCTCAAAGCCTATGTCTATAGTACTAGGACTAAAGTCTATATTTTTAGCAGTTTTCGAAGCTTTGTTCCCTGAACTTGATACGTTTAATTTATTTTGTATTACTGACCATGTCTTCACTGTCTCTTTAATCACATCATTTTGAAGCTTAAGCTTTCTTTGTACTGTTTTTGTCAAGAAAGGCAGTGTTTCTAAGGATACATTTCGGCAGGACCTTTGCTCAATTTCTGCCCAGATCGTATCCTTCTCTTTAGTAATCCACACTTTAAGAACTCTAAGTTGGGCTGCATAATAATAGTTCCTTAGATCTGGCAAGTTTAATCCACCTTTATTTTTGGGGAAGATGAGTGTTTATATTTAATTCTTGCTTTTTTGTTTTGCCATAAAAACTTTGATATACTTTTATCTAGAATTTTAAAAGTGGAGCTCGGAACCCTAACTGGAACCAACTGGAATAGGAACAGCAGTCTTGGCAATACATCCATTCTAATTGTTTCTATCCTCCCAATAAGAGTCAAGGGTAGAATCTCCCATCTATTTAGATCCCTCTTAATTTCATCTATCAATGTTTCATAGATTGCACCAAATAGCTGTGAGATATTTTGAGTAATAGTAACACCCAACTCTGCTGGGCACTTTCCTGAAGTTATCATGGCCACTGATATACTTTCGTTAGCCAGCTACCCTGAGATTCCTCCATATTCGTTAAGACTATCCATCAGAGCTGACACTGATTGGGCTGGTTTACTCATGATTACTAACAGATCATCTGCAAACAATGATACTTTATGTTCCATTCTTCCACCATCCATCACCATCCCTTATTCCCTGAATTACATTATTTTTTCTTATCGATTCAGCCAATGTTTCAATACTTATTATGAACAACAGGGGGCTCAAACAATCTCCTTGCCTAACTCCTCTTCTAAGCAAGAAGAAATCCGAACAACACCCGTTAACTCTTATCTGTGATTTAGAATTCTTGTAAATAGTTTTTACCCACTTTATAAAATTTTGTGGAAACCCAAAGACTGACAATGCCTGATATAGAAATCTCCATTTAACTATGTCAAAAGCCTTCTGGGCATCCAAACTAAGCATCATACAGGGCTCAAGTTTGTGTTTTGTACTTTGTAATTATATTTAATATTCTCCTGATGTTATTGGCCCCCTGCCTTCTAGGGATGAACCCAGTTTGATATGTTTTAATTACAGTAGTACCTCGGTTCTCGAGCTTAATCCGTTCCGAATCCTGTGAAGAAGGCATTCAAGTAGGAATTGCATTATAGTATGACTCATTTCCTGACGCGTACAATTTATATTAGGTCAGCGTTCACGGTTCGACTTCTGATATTCAGATCGAGTACTAGGTCAAACTGGTTTGTACGACTTACAAGAAATTCAAGTTCTAGTGATTTCGAGAACCGAGATACCAACTTTAGTAAGGTATTTCTGCATTCTTTTTGCTTGTAAGGATTTTCAGATCATTGCAGAGTAAACTCACAGGCATATATGCTTCACCAAAAATTGGATCTTTTCCCTCTTTATGTAAAACTGATATTATAGCTTCAGACCATGATTTAGGTGGGTCTCCAGATGTTAACGCCTTGTTAAATACCTTCTGTAACACCGGTGTTATTTCCTCTGTGAAACTTTTATAAAACTCTCCTGGAAACCCATCTGTTCCAGGTGATTTATTATTTTTAAGAGTTTTTATTGTATCCTCTATTTCCCGCAAAGAGACTGGTTTAATCAATTCAGATGCCTCTTCTTCTGGCAATGTTAGTAACTTTAGATTTTTAAGAAAATTTTGTGCTTCCCTATCATTAAACTTATTTTCTGAGTCATCATATAATTTTTTAATAAGATGCAAATACCTCTGCTATTTCTTTAGGTTGTGTCAGTATTCGTTTCGATGTGGGGTGTGTTATTTTTGAGATTATTCTATTAGTTTGAGCTTTTCTAAGTTGGAATGCCAGAAGGCGCCTGGCCCTGTTACCCATTTCATAGTATCGCTGCTTTGTGAATCGTAATGCCCCCTCGGCTTCAACTGTTAAGAGATCATTCAGTTTATCTCCAGCCATTCTTAACTCGCCAAATGTTGAACTGTCTGCTGTTCTTTTATGTTCCCGCTCTAATTCCTCAATATTTTTCTCTAGTTCCTTTTGCTTTTTTAGTCTAGCTCTCTTCAGCCTGGATGATATTTTTATAATTTTCCCACAAATCACTGCTTTCCCTGCTTCCCATAATATTGATGGCGATACTTCTCCATTATCATTTATTTGGAAGTATTCTTTTTAATTGTGTTTTATTTCTTTTACCACACTTTCACTAGCCAGAATTGACACATTCATTCTCCAGTATCTAAAGAAAGGATGTAGGGCCTGAACTAATGATTATTTTCATAATCGATTAATCTGTTGATTACTCACCCACCCAGGGCACCTGTTCAGCCAGCCACAACCCGACTGCTGGCGTCCCTTCGACGGCCTGCAGGTCCCTCACCCGCGGCTTTCCCCATGGCTCCCTCCTTGCTACCTCCACCAGCACCTTTATCTGCATCCGTGCCACCCTCGGCATCCCCGTCAGCCCCTGTTCCGACCCCGTGGAGCCCTACCTCACGCCCGCCAAGGGTCCCCTCTGCTCCCCATTGTCCTTAGCTTCCTTGCCCCCTGTGTTCACTCCCCGTCCCGTTTTACCGTCATTCCCCTTGAGTTCCTTTGTGCCCTCCATGTTTGCCCCTCGTCCCTCAGTGCCCTCTGGTCCCTTTGTAGCCCCCGTGTTTTCTCCCCGTCCTTCTGTGCCTTTGTCCCCTTTTGGTTCCTTTGTGCCCACTGTTGGTCCCTATGTGCCTCTTGTGGGTGTGCCCCCGCATGTGGTCCCTCTGTTGTCCCCTTTAATGTCCCCGGGTCCTATGTTTCCTTTTTTGGTGCCCCTGTATGTGTCTGCGTTCCCTGTGGTGTGTCGTCTGTTGTCTGAGTTGATCTCCTTGTACCAGTTCCGTGTGTCCGTATTGTTTCCCGTGGTACATTAATGTTGTTTTTTTTTGTCTCCCCAGGTACCGTCATGTCCCAGTCGCTCTGCTCCTCTTTGGGGGGGGGGGGGGAGGGGTCCAAGTCGTCTGTGATTTGGATCTTTAATTTAATGGACTCCGTTATGAAGCCTATGGTGTCGCTCTTTTCTGCTCCTTCTGGGATGTCATGTATTCATATGTTATCGCGTCTCATTCTCGATTCCAAATCTTCGCACTTCGCAGATGACTTGGCAGTTTCTTGGAGTAAGAAAATCATGGTACGTTCCGTCCGCATCATTCTGTCCTCTGTATTTCCCAGTCTATCCTCCATGTGCACCGATCTTTGTTCCAGGGCAGTTGTTCTGACCATAAGTTCTTTGACGTTAGTTTCTAATCTTGCCAATGTTCTCTTGTTATCTCCTACTGCTTCGGTATGCTCCTGTCATAGTTTACACAACTCATTTAGTATGATCGATTCTTGCTCTTCGCTATCAGGATCCACACGTTGCGGCTCTGAACTCGCCTGTGCTAACTTGCTAGCTTTTTGTTTTGCACCATCCTCTTCTCCCTTTTTTCCTATCTTAACTATATTTTTCATATGTTTGTCAGCTAATTTCATAGACGTCTCACACTCTGCCATTTTTGCTTTAGCTATGAGCTAGTTTTAGTTGTTTTTCTTTGCTTTCTTACTGCCTTCTACCCCGTGGCGCTACCGGAAGTCAACCGTTTTTAAGGTGTTTTAAAATGTTCAAATAAAAGGCAACAGGGCTCTTATTATTCTGAATCTCACAATTTAGATTCCTTACCAGGCTACAGACGATTCAGCTCCTCTGCCAGCTGACCCCTCCTTGCCTGCGCTGCTGCCAGAGTACACTCCTCTGTTGGCATGGGCACATGCAGTTCAGCATCACGCCTTGTAAAGTCCCCTTATGTGTCCTCATTCATGTCCAGCAGACATTCATCACACATGGTAATATTACGCAACACACAACATGCCACAACGAATGCTCTGGCCATCTGAGGGCTGTATTGTAATGTTCCACCTGACTTATCTAAATATCTGAAACGCATTTTCAACAATCCAAATTCAGTCAAAGTCAGAGGGAACTTTATTTTCATCTCAGCTATATACATGTATAGAGTGAGACGAGATAGCATGGCTCCAGTTCTTACAAACAGATTTTTTTTTTGCATCAGCATGTACACAAGTTTTCTCACTGAGCTGTAGCGATGTAATCTGGAATAACATTGCCTGACGACTCACAAGCACTGTAATTAGCATACAGTTTGACTCCAAAAATGCCTAAATGATGTTTAATAAATAAAAGTCTTATTTCTGTTTTAATTTCGGCATCATCTTGGAATATGGGAACCTCATAAGGAAATCGTGTTTGTCTGTCAGAGAAATCAGGCATCAAGCCTAATGACTTGCACAGGACAGCTGCCCATAATAACAGAAGACATCTCCTAATATATACAGAATTTTCTATTTTTGCCATTTTGCCCCCCCCTCATTTATTCTTGATAACTCTAAATGAAGTAGTCTGTAGAATGCATACATAATTGGGAATTTGATATCAATGGCGAGCACCCAAAGTTCCATTTTTGTAGAGCTCCCCAGGGGTGTATCTAGATATTCCGTGCCCCCATGAAAAAATCAAAGACCCATGTGAAATGCTGGGCCCCTTGAGTCTGCCATGCCCCTCTGTTGTCCGTCATCTTGCCTTTGGGAAAATATAATCAATACTAAATACTAAATATGTACAAAGCACCTTTTAGGGTATGCTGGTCCATTATAATATGTACAAAGCACCTTAGAAGGAAAGCAGATTCATTATAATATGTTTTACATTCTGTTACGTTTAATCCCTGTTGAAGGATCAAATTTACATTCTGCTGGCCTGCAGGTCAAAAAAGACCTTTAAAACATAAATAAACACAGTATGCAAAGAATATTGTACTGTAAAGATGAATTAAACATGGCAGATGGCACTACCTCCATGTACACTGCTTACTAGCAAGCTCGGAAAGCGTGAACAAAGCAAGCTAGCTGTGTCACCACCATCTGATTGGCCAAAATGCACAGAGATGCCGGTGATCTGTGTCAATATGCATGGATTATCTGAATGAAAAAAAGCCACTCACTTAAAAAAGTACTATAGAACAACTAAATGGAATTGATTCATAACGCAAATGTACACAGATGAATGCTAATTGTGCTAGCCTTTGATGTTAACATTAGACAGCAATGCTGACAGATGTACTAGTGGAAATCAGGACAAAGCAAATCATGGTGTATCCAATGTGAACATTACAAAAGCATCTTTTCGTTTTTTTATCACTGCCGCTTTCCAAATTCGGCAACACCTTTATTGACGCAACCCTTCTGCAGTAAAAAAACTAAAGCGAGCTTGAACCGAGGTATAACTAGTCTCTCTTTGTGGTATGACTCGGTTCATGTATGCCAGTGGAAAAGCACCATTGGTTTCCTCACCGATGGCCTC
This sequence comes from Cyphomyrus plagiostoma, assembly GCA_019775915.2. Classification (NCBI taxonomy): domain Eukaryota; kingdom Metazoa; phylum Chordata; class Actinopteri; order Osteoglossiformes; family Mormyridae; genus Cyphomyrus; species Cyphomyrus plagiostoma. The sequence goes on along the minus strand of JABFEA020000099.1, from coordinate 279,351 downwards.
AAGAAGTGCTAAGGAGACATGCCTGGTTAATGATTGCTACTGCAAGTAAAGGGTGGAACAGCCAGTCTGGCCAGGCTTAAAGCCCAGAAGACGTCAGAGAAATAGAGCAAACTATCACCCTGAATGGACCTGCTAGGGGTCACAGGTGGATGACTGCCCCAAATAATCTGAGCCCTCATTTCAGGGACCATTGGTGTAATGTTCCCTCAGGTTCCACAATAAGGCACTTCTTGGGCACCTGTCTGTACCAAAGGTCTCCTGACTCCTTTCCCTGTGACATAAGACAGCTTGTCTCAAAATCTTTACAGGCTCTTTACTCTTGCTAGCGCCATTATTTAATAAACCAGTCATTATTTAGTCAAATAAAATGTAATAATGAGGTTTGTCACACCTGGGCAAGAAGGGAGACAAAGATCCAGAGATGCAAGGGAACGGAGACTTTAATGGGGGCAAAACACCCACAGAAAAAGAGGCGAGAGGAGTCGTGCAGCAGGGGAGCGAGGTCTTTGCTGCCAGGTCGCCGATGGTGAACGCTGAGAGAGTGGGCGTGGTCCTCGGATGGGGCAGCCGATGAAATGGTATCTAAGGGGAACGCAGGAATCTTAGTCGAGGAAGACAGGCTGAGGTCGTTACCGGGGTGACCTGTCCGACAAAGAGACACGGGACAGGAACACACAGGGAGAGGGAGACAAGGAAAGCTGGGCTCAGCAGGACGGATGGGTCAAGGATGGGAACGGGTCTGAGGAAGGAAGGTAAATGGGTCAGGTTCACACACGAGGAAAACAGGCAAGGTAAGGGCAGACGGGTTGATAGAAGACAGGCAAAACACTTTGTACGGCTCCGAATCATGGGCTCAATACTTTGCAGTGTTTCCTGAGATAAGTCCTTAAAGGAGCTTGATCTGAGGCTGAAGAGCTCCACCTGTTAGGTCCCACCCCCGTGGGCGTGACAGAGCCCCCCCCGACGGCCACCTCCGGGGAGGCTGATGACGTTTGCGGGGTCGACCTCAGGGATGGGGGGCTGGTTTGTCCGAATGGGCCAGGTGGAAGGCTGTCTTCAAGGTGGGATCGGACACCACAGAAGCCAGGACTCAACTGCGTTCGTCCGACAACTCCCCCTCCCAATCGACTAGATACTGGAGCTTCCCGCGCTGTCTGTGCAAATCCAACAGGGCTCCGATCCAGGCGGAGGGTCCCTCATCATCCACTGGTGGCGGATCCTCCTCCCGGGCTTCAGAGGCTGGCTGCAGTGGGCTATATTTAACAGGTTTGAGGAGGGAGACGTGAAAGGTGGGAAAGATCCGGTGTACCCGCGGCAGTTGTAATTTCACCGTGACCGGTCCCATTCATTTCAGGATCTGGAACGGTCCAAGATATTGAGCCGAAAGCTTCTTACACGCCGAAATCATAAGGTCTATATCAGGTGAGATGCCCAGCTTGCCGGATCGGCCCTACTTAGTAATCGGAGAGCCTTGGACACCTCCTGATTAGTGCATTCGGCGAGTCTGTTGGCCTGGGGGTGATAAGCGGAGGTTAAACTGAGTGTTACTCGAAGTTTGGAGCAAAACTCTCAGAAAACCCATGGCGTGAATTGTGGTCCTCTATCAGAGACGATGTCATCTGGAATGCCCGTTATGTGGAAAAGCTCATTCACTAAGATCTCTGTGAGATCCACCGCAGAGGGCAACTTCAGGAGAGCCACCAGACGACACATCTTGGAGAACCGGTCAACGATGGTGAGTATGACGGTCTTCCCTGAAGACCTGGGCAGATCTGTGATGAAGTCCATCACGACGTGCGACCATGGCCTGGAGGGAACAGGTAAGGGTTGTAGGTGACCAGCGGGGCTCACGGTGATGGATTTACACCTTGCGCATTCAGGGCAGCTGTCGACAAAAGCCTGGACCTGTTTCCGCCAGTCAGGCCACCAGTACCGACGGGCGACCAGATGTTGGGTGGCAGACACCCCCGGGTGTTCAGTTCCAGGTTGGGCGTGAATCTACTGGAGTAAACCCTGCCGATAAGAAGGCGACACATACTACAGACCAGGTGGGCAGTTCGCCGGGGGCACTCGGTTCTCATTTTCCAGAGTGATGGTTTCTTCTAAACCCCAGGTGATGGACAACACGAAACAGGAAGGATGCAGAACCGGGTACGTGCAATCTTCGCTTTCGGTGGAGTCGTACTTCCTGGACAGGGCGTCGGCCTTCACATTCTTACTCCCAGGCAGGTAGCTGACCCGAAGCGTAAAGCAAGCAAACCACTGTGCCCAACGAGCTTGCCGAGAGGTAAGCTATTTGGCCAACTCCAGGTACTCCAAATTACGGTGATCAGTTAACACCAAAAAATGGGTGGCGAGCTCCCTCTAACCAATGACGCCACTCCTCTAATGCCAATTTCATGGCGAGAAGTTCCCGATCACCCATCTCATAATTCTGCTTGGCCGATGTTAACTTCTTGGAGAAATAGGCGCAGGGGTGCCGCCGCCCAGTCTCTGGGTTCCATTGGATGAGCACAGCCCCCACTCCGGCTTCAGAGGCGTCCACCTCCACCTCAAATGGGAGGTCCGGATGTGGTTGTTTTAACATGGGGACCGTACAGAAAGCTTGCTTCAGACAGCTGAAGGCAAGTTCTGCCTTGGGAGTCCAGCTCACCCGAACAGGCTTCCCACGTGAGAGGGAGGTGAGCGGGGCTGCGATTTTACTAAAATTTAGAATAAACCGGCAGTAGAAGAAAGCGTTGCAGATCCTTGAGAGTTTTGGGTCGAGGCCAATCTCGGATCGTGGAGATCTTCTGGTCATCCATGGCCACAGCCCCGGGTTGAATAACATAGCCTAGGAACTTAACCGAATTCTGGTGAAGCTCACATTTCTCCCCTTTCACGTACAACTGATGTTCTCGGAGTCGTTGTAACACCTGGCAGACATGATGAATGTGTTCCTGCTTGGAAGGCGAAAAGATCAATATGTCATCGATATAGATCACCACAGACTGGTATAACATGTCATGAAACACTCTGTTCATGAAAGACTGGAAGATTGAGGGGCTGTTAGCCAACCTGTAAGGCATCATGAGGTATTCATACTGCCCCCTACTGGTGATGAAAGAAGTCTTCCATTCGTCTCCTTTCCGGATTCTCACCAAATTGTAGGCGCTGCGCAGGTCCAGTTTGGTGAATATAACAGCATGGACAAGGTTGACCTGCAAACTGGTAACTATGCCAACACAATATAAATGGTCCTACATTAAAGAGGATGAGTTTGCAGTTTTTTGCAGTTCTAATGTACACTCACCTAAAGGATTATTAGGAACACCTGTTCAATTTCTCATCAATGCAATTATCTAATCAACCAATCACATGGC
>JABFEA020000099.1:222610-248077 GCA_019775915.2 Cyphomyrus plagiostoma | reverse complement strand
ATATACATACACATACATACACACACACACACATATATATATACATACACACACACAGTGCAATAATTTAAAACAGTTGCTGACTAAATTGATATTTATTTTGTTCAACTGAATCATGAATGACCCCCCCCCCCCCTTCCCAAACAATGAAAAGTTTTATGGGGGCCTAGTAAACAAGCATAATCAAGACGTACGTCCGCAGCACTGCATAACTGTAAGTGTGTAACAGTATGCGTGTAGTAAGTGCGTATTCTGTATTTCTCCATTGTTCGCGATTGTGATGTGGTCCTTTTTAGTTAGACCGGCTTGTTTTTCCCAAGCGTTTCGGGCCCCGACAGTCTCAGCAGCCATTGGTAAACACAAGAGCTGGGTGATCAGAAAGTAAACAGCAGCTCCAGGGCTCCGTGAATATATGACAGACCAGGATGGGCCCGGAACTTATATCGCACATCCCAAAATGTCAAGACAAACTGCGTTTAGGACATCGTCTGCATTGCTGTCTTTGTGTTAGAAGCAGGAGGAAGAGGAAGCTCATATAGTTCACCATAACATTAGCATTGAAGCACTGAAACAAAGTATTTTAAGACCGTTTCAGTGAAAATATCTGTGGTGTCACCATATCACACACTGTAAAACAGTGTTTTTTTCGAAAAAAAAAAGAACAAAAGGCGACAGCACTTGAATACCTCATGAACTCCGACGGAAATGGACATTTAGCAGCTAAAATACTCACCACAGAAACATTTGCGGACGTGAAATAGTGTTACACCAAAGGTCAACATTCAGTATGTTCAGTATGCGAAAATCCTCTTCATTTTAATTGTTACAAAACCAACATATGTACAAATGTACAATATGTCATTGTCAGCTTATAACGAACGGGAAACTAACCTCAAATCGGCTCCGCGACACTCCGTTTACCTCCTTTCCCATCCCGGATTGTGAATTATACAACTCAATCCGCCGTTAAAAATATTGAACACCTTTAGAGATTATCATGCTACTGTTGTTTTCCTGTAAGGAGTGCTAGCTTGCTAGTTTTCGTTAGATGGCAAAACAAATACAGAGCCTCCTCTTTGCTAACCCATACCAACCAACCTCTTATCTCATTTGCTCTCGAGCCCAGTCTCCCCTCCCTCTCTCATCTGGGATCGTGTTGAATTTATTTTCCAGTCCACGGGCAGTATTTATCCAGCTTTATAGCGACGAAGTCGCAGACAATAAATCGACCCCTTAACCACTGTTATAGCAGTGACTTAATTATGTGATTTATTCCACGCAACACAAGGATGGTCTTCAACCTCTACCTTCCTTTTCCGTTTATGGCCTCCAACGTAATCAGGCCTAAACTCGTTTGATGTAATGCAACACACTTTCTGTTTAGTGTCTGCATTAATATAGTATATTCTTGGTTTAAATATATGACTTATAGGAATCATAATACGCCAACAAATAATTATAATGTCTGGACTAACATTCGATATGTGGGTATACCCATTTGATACAGCTTATTGAATGCATTATTATTGTTTATTTGGCTGACGGAATTAACCACCGGCAGGAAGACCGGGTGCATATATAAATGATTTCTATATGTACACATTTAATATGGTCGTAATCCGTTTTAAGTTTTTAAATTACTTCAAAATCTAAAACTATATCGGTCGAAGTATGACAAAACTTAGAATTAAAACAAACTTTTTATTGACCAATAGAACTTCCGTTTTAAATAATCACGCCCCCAAAAAAGATAACCTATGAAAATGCTGCAAAATGGGATATTGTGATGTCATTGTCGCGGGAAAATCAAGCGTGGCCATTTCTGTTTCATATTCATAAGGTAGGAAGTAGCATCACTCTGTCATCATTATGACATCACTTCCGGGTTGAATGTAAACAAATATTTGCATTTTCTTTTTTCTTTTTTTTTACTGCTTGACATTTCTTATCAACATATTTCGATAAACGTACAAAGCATACGTTATTTGGCGCGGCACAAGAAAAGAAAATACCGCTAGCCGTCTAACGCTGTGCCAGCATGAAAGGCAGCAAGAATGACAAGCTAGTAACTTTTAATGTGATCGAAGCTGTACTAACTGTAGCCACCGTTACGTTTATGTCATAGTTTGCTGTAGGTACAGACATATAGCACGTACATAGAAATGAGCTTATGGTTGTAAATCCTTTTTGTATTGCTCACAGCCCAAGAGGCTAAACGGTGGATAGTTTCTCCTATCCTATGTGCAAGTATAGAGAGGTCAATTACCAGCTTTAATCTAAACCTAGCATAGCATAAATTCTACAGGTGTCTAGTTTTAGGGTTGCAAAATAATTATTGTGTTAAGGTGCAGTTTTTTGTATTATTAGATGTTCCAAAAATGTCCATGTGGGATGAAGCTTGATGACGGGGATGGGCACATCATTCAGTTTATTTCATTTATCTTCTCATTATAATACTCTGCAATACTGGAAGAAAGCACTGGCCCATGAAAATAATTCTCTGCCTCCTGGGTATGAATGCTTCAGATGCAATCAGATAAACACAATACTGCAGCATGGTCTTTAATTTATCAAAGATAAATGGATCATCAGGAAAATTCATCCCACACCCTAAAGCGCTACCACCTTAGTTCTGATTAGAACCACTGTCACTAAGGAAACCATCACTGAAACTGCTTCACCCACAAGCTTCAGCTGTACTCATCAGACCACGGGATTTCTCCCCCACTGCTCAGTAAACCACCTTGCTTCACTAAATGCAAAAAAAGCAAAGGCATGACACTCCAGCAGTTTTTACCTTCCTCAAAATTCCTCATGGGGAGACAATTAGTAACCTCTGTGACTGTGGTTCATTCCAAATATGTAGCTACGATACTAATAATTCTCAGCTTCTAATCATGGGAAACTGACCGGCATTTTTCCGATGGACCCAAGCACAGCTACTGACCAACTGTCAATCTATCCACGATGAATGAAATTTTATATAAATTTCTAATTCCAATCAAAGAAAACCAGAAACATAGAATTATAATTAACAATGTACAATGCATGTACATCTGTACTTCATTTTTGTTGGTCATATTACAGAGGTAATGTAGACCTAAGAAGTTAATCAAATTTTAATCTCAATGATATCAGCATCCAAAGATTATAAAAACATAATCCTCAAAATAAGACAATTGTGCTGCATTTCATTTCACACTGACGCCTGTTTTGTTTTGCTGCACCCCCTTCCAGCCTGTTTTTTTTTTTCTTCAGTTAAATAGTTCAACAAAATCCATTGGTAAAAAGGCAAGTTTTTTTAAAAAAAGTTTAGTAAATGCATATTTTCAAAGTCCATGAGTAATCGTGTTAAATAACCATGATGATTTTGATTATGAGTTTTGCCATAATCAAGCAGCACTAAGGTAATGCCATCTTCTACTTTGTTGAAAAGCAAAGATATCTTCAATTACACAATACGTGACACAGAAGTGTGAGGGGGAACCTGTACAACAATTAAAAATTTTAACTCAGAAATGCCACATACTCCATAAAAAAAATGACATATCACAGAAGTGTAAAAATACTTCAGCTATTCTCAGAACACCTTTCCAAACCAGTTCTTAAAAATAATCATCATAAGTAATAAAATCTGCAAACAAAAAATAAGGATTAAACTATGTATAGTTTATCCACAATGAAAACTTCCATGCTATAAAAAAGTAAAATATTAGATCCTGCTCCTTATTTTCAAAAGTAGAGAAATAAAATGTAGTATATTACTATAACAATGTGTTTGGCCTCAAAATTAGGCAACAGAAGCACAACTTATGTTTAAGACTTGAATTTGAAATATTCAGTTTTGATTTTTAGACTATGTACAATTTTTCTCCAAATGGGTCACACTGGTCCTCTCTCTTTGACCATAATTAGGATGCAGTTTTTTGGCTCCGCAGTAAAAAGTACAGGATTTTTTTTTTTTTTTAAAAGAATATCCAGGGGGAATTTGTTTTCCCAAAGGAACATGATAAAATAGCAGGGTTTAGATAATCATACTCACACAAGCATTGAACGGCATTAAATCAGTGTATGCCCAGAGGCCCTGGTGCATGATACATTATCATGATCACAAATACAGTCAATTTGTTTTTTTTCCCTTTTCAAACCTTACCCTGCATGTAAAACAACTTTGTTGGCCATATTCAAGAAAAGTGTACATTTACATTTAAAAAGGAAAAAAGGAACTTGGCTGGGATGAAAACCAGCATGACGATGATCTTTGAGGAACTTCTGTCCATCCATTTTCCACACCCACTTGGGGTATGCTGGGTTGGGAGCGGGTGCGGAGCTGATGCAGGGAATAACCTTGGGCCGTCAATTCACTACAGGGCGTACTCAGACACCATTCACTCACATCTATGCGCAATTTTGAAATTACAGTTAATCTTGGCATGTTTTTGGACTGTGAGGGGAAACCAGAGTACCTGGAGGAAACCCCTTGACAACAAGGAGAGAACATGCAAACTCCACATATGTAGAGTCAAGGTGGAGACTCGAATCCTGGTCCAAGAGGTATAAGGCAACACTGCTAACCACATCAGCTAATATTCATAAAAATAAAGCAAAAAGGCTGATCCTTTTGCCCCAGCTTCCTACATGGCTGATCTCCGCATCGCCACGATAGAAAGTGCCAGCTTGGTGCCAATCTAGCTGACGTCGTCCCACGGTGACGGGCATCTTATTTGAAGGGTTCCAGGTTACCTGTGAGTGCGGAGTCCATGAGGTCATCATCCTCGGTGTGTAGATAGGGAGGGCTGGGCCGGGCCGGACGATCTGATCCCAGCATGGAAAGTGTTGGGTCTGGTGCTGAGATGGGTGAGCGAGACCAGCTGTCTGGCTTGAGCGGGTGTGAGGATGAGCTGCAGGATGAGGAAGGCTTCTTTTTCTCTTTGTCACGCTCCCGCTCCCGTTCCCTCTCCCTTTCCTTCTGTTTCTTCTTCTCCTTCTTGTGTTTCTTGTGCTTCTCGCCTGAGCTGACTGGAGTGGAACTGATGTACTCGTGGGGGGTCTGCAGGGGGCGCAGGGCCTGGTCATCATCTGAGCTGGGGCTGTTCTGGTGCGACTTCTCGGCCACAGAGCTGCTGCCAGACTCGCTTTCGCTGTCAGGGTTCAAAGGAATGTACCCCGGAGAGCGGCTGTGGCTGGGGGAGCAGCGGTCATGCTTGGGTGTGGAACCGCTGAACAGGGGAGAAGCCTTGAGGCCTGGCAGTTGGGTACGCATAGCATCAGCAGTGCCCTCCCCAGGCTTCTGAAGAGTTACCTTGGCCTTGATGCTTGGAGACCCCCCATCCGGCTTGCTGATTATGATCTTGGCCACCCCGGTGCTTCCAGCACCCCCACTTTTCGAATCCAGCAGCTTCTTGTCCCCCGAGCTCCCTGACACCAACACTTTGGATTTGCCCTCCTTCTCCATCTTCTCCCGCTTATTCATGTATTCCGTGTTTTGGGAGGACATCCCATGCTTGGAGGATGGGGGACCAACATTTGAGGAAACCCCTGTACCTCCTCCAGAACTACTGCCACCTCCACAGCCGCCCTCGCCACCTTCTTCACCCCCCACCCCTCCGCCTCCCACACTCTTTAACTTGTCGATCACGGCTGTGAGGGAAGGCTTTTTGTTGCGGCTCGGTGACTTGCCTTTGGCATTGGGGTTGTTGTTGCTGCTGCTGCTGCCCCCACCACCACCTCCCCCACTCCCACTGTACTGTGACTGCGAAGCTGCAGAAAATGACATGGTGCCAGAAGATGAAGAGCTGGAAGAAGAGGAGGAGGATGATGATGATGAGGAGGAGCTGGAAGAGGAGCCACTCATCTGCTTCTGGGAGCTCATTCCTGAGGAGGACTTTGAACCCCCAGAGCCCCCACTGCCTGAGCCCATGGGTGACTTTGCCTTGGAGGATGGCGGTGTCACGGGGACCTGACTCTGCTGCAGCTTCATGGGAGAGGAGAGCTTGTCGGAGGTGCCAGAGCGAGAATGTGACGGTGAGATGTTGGGCTTGATGTTTGGGTTCATGAGAGATCCTGGGGGCTTTCCCCCCTGAGGTTTCATTTTGCTGCCACTTCCACCCCCGCTGCCCCCACTCCCCATGCCAGACAGCCCATGTTTAGTTATTGGGGATGAGCCTGGCTTTCCAATGCTGATCCCCTGCGAGGAGACCTTTGACTGGGAGCCCACAGCCCCCCCGCTGCTGCTTGGTTTGGAGCTACTGCTCTGACCCAGAGAACCCTCTGATTTGTTGCTCTTCACCTTGCCCGACGAGGAGGATGAAGAGGATGACGAGTGGGAGTGGTGGCTTTTGCTGCTGCTGCTTCCACCCAGGTTGCCTCCACTACCCCCAGCAGAGCTGCTGGTCGTGTATCCTCCATGGGAGGCGGTCTTGCCCCCTGACAAGGTGCATTTTGGAATCTGAATGGTAATTTTGGGAATAGGTGGTGTGGCGCCTCCTGGAGGAGTCTGTGACCTCCCAGAGCTCCCGGGGGATTTGGAGCCTCCACAGCTCATGGGCACACCAGAGCCCACAGCCCCGCTGGGTGGGGTGTAGGGCCGGCTGCCCGTGCTGTGAGATGGAGACTTGCTGTCAGGGTCCATCTTCTTACGCTTGGGGGGCTTATCTTTTGACTTACTCTCACTGGAAGGGGTGCGGCTCCGCTTCACCTGTTTACCTTCGGACAGGCCCCCCAACACACCCCCCAGGGCAGAACTCCCAGCACAGCCACCATCATCTTTACCCCGCATCATCTGCTGTTGCTTACTCTTCAAATCAGCACCCTTAAATTCACCAGTTCCACCCCCACCCAAGCCCATCATATGAGGACTCTGCCCCCCTCCTGAGTGTGGGTCCCCCAGATCAGGGGCAGGGACAAGCAGGGGCTTTCCTCCTCCCCCGACACCCCCAAAGACGACATTCATGTCAAAGGCATCCTTGAGGGGGGGGTCAGGGCTGCTGCGCCCATGTGGAGTCGGGTTCTGGGGCGTCCCTATAGGGGTATTCTGCTGGCTGCCCCCAAAGCCCTTGCCCAGGTCGAGGTCCCCGTCTGCACTCGGGGAGCTGTCCCCAAAGTAGGACTGGTGGAAGCCCTGGGTGCTCAGGAGGTCAGGGTTGAAGTCCACCGTGTCTGGGAAGAAGTTAGTGGAGGAGGAGTCGCTGGTGGGTGTGGCTACTGTGGTTGCCTCAGCAATGAGGTCAGCAGCGTCTGGGAATGGGTTCTCGTTGCTACCTGCGTTGAACAAGTCGGACTCAAAGACGGCACTGCCCTGGCCCGAACTAGACGAGTCCCTCAGTGGAGTGCCCAGCGGGCCTGCGTCCTCCCCACTCAGGTGGTGCTGACCGTGAGCGCTGGCCCCGCCACCAGCCGATCCTTTCGCTGTCTGGTCAGGGAGGTCCGAAAGGATCTCATTGATGTCAGCACCGATGCTGTCAGAGCTGGAGAGGCGTGTGATGCGGGTCAGGTTGTGGCCTGCAGGGGGTGGCTGAGGTGGCGGCTGTTGCTGTGACTGGGCCTGGGTGTGGGCTGGGGCGTGATACGGCATGCTGGGCCCTGCAGGGGGGGTGCCACACTGACTGGGGGCTGGTGTGATGCTGTGGGGAGTGTCCAGGCCATCCCCCGGCAGATTCACATCAAACATGTTCTGGGTGGCATCTACATCCATGGAGAAAAGCTCGCGGTGGAAGTCATCTTCAGTGGGGTGGTGGTGCTGCATGGGCCCACCCTGCTGCTGCTGCTTCATGCCCACAGCTGCCCCGGACACTCCACTCTTCTCAGTCCCCCTTATTCGCTTCTTCTTTGGCTTGGCGCCGCCCCCAGTGCCCCCCAGGCCGTCGGTGCGAGGTGACTCCGAGGATGAGTTCTGCCTCTCCAGAGGTCCAGAACTGTAGAGGGCTGAGAAGTCCTGGGAGGGGTTATCCTTCAGCAGGTGCATCAGCATGGGGTGGTTCTTTGTGTTGCTGGCAGGGGAGGAGGTTGGAGGTGGGGTCTGGTGGGGCTGGGGCCCAGAGGAGGGGGGCTGAGGGGTGGGACTGGAGCCCACGCTGCCTGTGATCTGAAGCAGGCTTGTCAGGATGGGGTTCTGAGTGACTTTACTGAAGTCATCTCCATGAGCGGCTTGCTGCTGCTGTACCTGATGCTGCTGGCCCCCGCCAATCTGGCCTATGCCCTCCGACAGGGAGCCCGTGCCCCTACTCATGCCAAACAGCGAGCTGATTGGGCCTGTAAAGGAGGGCCCTCCTCCAGCGCCGCTTCCCGTGCCGCCGCCTCCAGTAGGCGTGTTCCCCCCCCCGGCCCCGGAGAGGCTCATGGGGTTGCTCCCGCTACCTCCGGAACCCATGCCATAACAGGGGCTGTAGGCAGGAGGCAGGTTCTTCTTCACCATGTCCTCCAAAGTCTCCTGGATCAAGGACAGGGCAGGGGTGTCAGCCTGGATTGTCTCTGCTTTGCGCCGGATGGCTCGCATGGTGACTGGGATGGACATGCACCTGGGTGGTAGGACAGTTGGATATTTTTTTAGCATTACACTTGAGCCTCGTTTATACTGTAAAATGAACCGGCACAACTTCAGACACTGTCATGAACAGCATGTATGCATCCAGTTCTGTTTATACTATATGCATAGTATCCACACCGGAAAGGCTTCTATTTCCAATTATACTTTATTCATTTATCTGATGCATTTATCCAAGACAACAATAAAGGGAAGGGTTACAATTTGTATGTGCACTCTGTAGGATATCCACTTTCTACTTTTCCTAACATATTGGTGATTTAACGCAATGAATCTGCACAAATTTTGGTGTCCTTCTGCTCTTCCAAGGGGAGGTTATATAAATGTGGGTAGTGGTGGATCTCTGCATAACTTCGAAAACCATCATGCATTTCATATCCACACAGATACGTGCAGATGTAAAAATCTGGAGGCATGCATTTGGTGTTGCAGACAAACACGTGGTTGTGGCTGATGAAGAAAATTGCGTCACTCGACCGAAGTGGACCCTCCCAGCTATGAGAAAGTGTAAAGTATAAACAAGCCTTTAGTAGGAATTTGAGGCCTTTGGATCCTGTATAATTCCTGGTTACCTGGGTTACACACACACCGTAGCTGTATTTACGGCATGCAACAGCACTGCTGCATATAAAAAAAAACAGGGTGATGTTCCCTGGCCTGGCTGAACAACACTGATCCAGGTTAAGGGGCAGGGGACACACCTTTGGACGACCTTGGTGATGAAGTCATCTGTGCAGATGAGGGCATCAGAAACACCTTTGTAGAGCTTACAGGATACCTGCCTTGAGTCAGTCACATCCATGACCACTGGAGAGATTAGTGGAAAAAGTAGGAAAATGAGACAAAGGTGACATAAGTTAAAACAAATGCCTTTCATACCCTGAATGTCCAAAGTAGGCAGTGATCATGACTGTGTGTCCTCACCGCAAACCAGGGACTCGTTGACAGGATGCTGAAAGGACACACTGAAGCTGGAGTCCGTCAGCGGACAAACCTCAAACTGCAGCAGCCCCGGTGTATCTAACAGGACAGAAGGGAGGTGTGTCAGCAATCACCCAGCGACACGACAATGCAATATGAACACAAGGCCAATCCGAATCAATCAGAAGGGTGCTGGGGGGGAATCCGGCTTTGCAACTATTCTACCCAACTATTTCACCAATTTTGAATAACCACTTAAGATATACGGTATTTGGATGCTCCAGGACGTACAAGGCATGAGACAGGGAAAATCCAGTCCAGAGTCACTACAGGTAATCTGTACAGTGGGAGGACACCCATACAAACATGGTGGGCACTCGTCAGGGAAAAACCATCAGCCATATTTAAACAGCCTGTATTCACCATTGATGACAAATACATTTTAAAATGAAAACAATTAGAACTTAGAGGTGCACCAATCTGATATTCAGATTTGTATCGACCCCGATCCATACCTATTATACGGACTAGGTATCAGATATATGTGTCCGATAGGTAAGTTTTCTGCATTCTGTAATAGAAGGGACAGCTCCTATTTCTTGTTTGTACAACCAATTGCACAACAGCTCTATCCCATTTGATATGTGTTTTTTTTTTTTTTTAAACTGCATTCAAGTTGGACACTAACGTTGCCACACAGTCTGTCACTCAGTGGATGTGAACACAGTGACTTCTGCCTGCTGTGACGTCATCCACTTACCTTTTGCAGTAGGAACAAGTAAGAACATCATATTACAGGGTGGCAATCAGGAAGTATTTTATACCTTTAATAACTAGCAGCACAATGACTTGCAATCTTTGTAAAAGCAAAGTTTTCAGAGATGGAAGCAGCGTTTAGGAAAATCCCACTAAACAAAAATACACAGAACATGAGTAATATAAAAATTGTAGCGGACGATTTGAGAGTTCCTAGCTTGGGCTGATCTGCATACTCGGTATAGGGGGGCTGCTATCACAACAAAGTCACCAGTGGGACAATAATTATGGGGCATTTTAAGCATTCGCCACTTGTGTATCCTTGCTTGGATGATATTCAAATTGAATGGCAAATGCCTCAAAAACGCTAAAAACAAGATGCACAAATGAGGTGGAAGAGTATGTTATGTATGTTAAAGATTTTTTGGCATGCATTTTGTTTCATTTTAGAGAAAAAAAAAACAAAATCTTGCCTGTGCACACACCCCTGATGATAAAATTTATATCACTCACTCTATGGCTGAACTGTAACAGCACATGGAAAAGTGAAGAATGAATCGGCCCATAGAGACTGCACTCGGTGTCTGACCATGAGTGACCCATGAGCAGATGGAATTGCACCTACCGTCTTTGATAAGTGTCTTTTTGACACAGCTAGCAATGAGTGTGTTGTATGCAGCCTGGTGTCGGATGACATCCAGCAGTGCTGGCACCTGTGCAGGGTGCCGGAAGGGAATCTTAGACACCAATGCCCCCTGCAGGCATCGTCCATCCTGGACCGGTGCGTCACAGTTCAGGAAATAACAGTGCTGCTGGCCGGGCAGAGACTGATATAGAAGGAAATATGAAACCAAGTGAGATTCAGGACCTCTCTCATGTATAAATAACAGAAAGAGGAATGGCAGGTGAGGTGCTGAGGAGACACTCACCGCGTAGAAGCGCATGGTATGTGCATGGCTTGGCAAAGAGCCCACCCCCTCATCCTGGAGCTGGCTCTGCACAATAAGCTCATACAGTGGAGCCAGGGCAGGGGAGGTTTCAAACACAGAGATGCCTGGGAAAGGAACAGTGCTGGGGTTAAAGGAAAAGAAACAATATATCTCTCTCAATCGCAAGACTCTTCCCAAGACAATAAGTCAATTTCAGGGAATGAGAACTAACCGTTAACCAAATGTTACACACCGTAACAGTAACAAACTTTTTAGAACACCACTGTTACATAATACTGCAAAATTACCAGTCTAGAGGTTTCTGCTGGACTTTGAAGTCTTTAACAATACAAATTTATCTTGACCTTTTATCTAAGCACTGAGAATTTCACAAGCCTCTCCCACCATTTTCTTCTCTCTCCCATGACGAAACAAGCAACGTTCAGCATTACTCAAAAATCTGCACACAATCTCTCTACCTTACCCACACAAAACAATTAACTCAACCATGTTGCACTTACTACATGCTGCCATAGAATCCTTTCAACACAGAATAGCATACATACCCAAACAATGACCAATAAACAAACAGAGTGAAACAAGTGATCTTAGAATTGACCACAAACCACGAATCTCAGTTTTCCGAAAATTAATTTCTTTTATGTTTACCACATACAGCTGCTAAATCTGACATTCGTCCATATGGGCAGAGCAAAACCAGCTGAATAGTGCTCAGATGTACATACTGAGGCCTGAAATTCCATAACCAGTACAGAATCATTAGAATTTTACTCATGTTCATCTATGAAATGAAAATTATTCCTAAATGAACCAATTGTTAACCTCTTTAACACCACTACCCCTTCCCTGTGACCCCTCACCTGTGATGGTGTCCATGCGCTGTATGAACGACAGCGAGCAGGGAGTGGGCCGATTGATCTTCAGGAAGAAGCAGGCTGGTAGGTCCACAGAATTTGAGTTGGTCACAGCAGAAAATGAAGGAGTTCTGAGAGGGGACATTTATCCAGGGACATAAAGTGAGTAACCATGTGCTTTTTCAAGGGCTGGGAAATGTATCCAGGTAGCACATAGCGTTCAATATGCACATTTGTTGATTGACTTAACACATGCAGAATTTTGAAAATGGGAGAAGAGAACAAGCAAAGATTTTTAATAGTGTCATATAATATTTCTTTCTGGTTGTAAACTACGCGTTACACAGAATCCCAGAATTCAAAGCTAAAATTACATTAAAACATTCAGTTAGCATCTCACGGAATGTGACCTGGTTTATTTCATTTTTGAAAATAATTCAAACTAAAAGAATTTTTAAAAACTATTTGCAGTATGTTTTTTTTAAGGGTTGTACCTTAAAATATTAAGAGCTTTCATGTTATTAAGCACACCTTCATTTGTTATCAGGCTTCTGTTCTTAGAGCCAAATAAATTTTAAATCTAACACGCAGAAGGAATTAAACAGTCTGTTGATCCACCTGTTGAGTAGCTGCAATTATATGTACATGTGGTATATGCCTTTGCAATGCCTTTTTGACGCCACTGAAATTCAGCTTGTACTTGCTTGCAAGTAGTACTTTAGTTGGAAATTAATATGAACAAGTTTAAACCATTCAACAAATAGATGGTAACCTCCTTGAGACATAAAGAAAAAGAGAAAAATTTGGTTATAATGATCATCTGCTTATAGTGCTCAATTTCACCCAGACAGATTCATCACTAAGCGGATCCCACTGTATTTATGATTGCAAGTTTTGATGTCTGCCGATATTAATCATGGCAAATTGTGTGATTCATTGGTTATTTTTTTCAATTGAAACAAAGTTGTAGTTTTTACACAATAACACCTCACATTTTGTAATACATTAAGTAAATCAGTTTTTAAAATTGACAATAATCTAAGTTTAACAGCTCTTTGCAAAACATGACAGACACACATCTCACGGTCACCATCCCCCTACATTCATCCTTCATCCTGGTTAACCTCCCCCCCCCCCCATCTTTAGCTCCTCCTACCCTTTGTTGTCCACAGGGTGGGAGCCAGTGATCAGGGGGGCAATGGGAAGCTTGTACACTGAGGAAGTGCCTTCCACTGTCACTGACACGCTGATGCCTAGGGAGCGAGGCACTGCAGTGGCCAGGGAGGGGGAGCATAGTGAGAGAGAAGTTAAGGCGCTCAAAGCATACCTTAGCAGCAGCACCAGCAGTTTATATCAATAATAATGAAACACGTCCAATAGATCCCGCCCCTCTTGTACAGACAAGCAGTATTTCATCGGCCATAATTCAGACCACCCTCTACAAGACTAACCATTGGAATCAGTGAAGTTCAGCAGTGCTCTCGTCCCCTCCTCGAAAACATCATACGGTGACACGTAGCATTGCAATGACAACAGGTGACCTGCAAGGGGTAGCATGCACAGAAAACACAAACTGAAAACCACAATTTTTACAATTTAAATACAACTGCCATGGAACAGCTGAACAAAAGCTGATACAGAGGCTTTATAGAGGTACATTAGCCTCTCTGGTGCAGAGGGTACCTCCACTGCGAGCTGTCAGGAGGCCGACGCTCCCATAAAGGATGGTGTCCAGAGTGTTGGCATTTGTGGCCAACCTGTAACACACAGATCAACACACATAGTACTGGTAACGAGACAACTGGCAACAGAATAGCAGGAAAATGCAGACACGGGGATCAGACCTGAACATGTGCATCATCTTTGTGAGGTCCAGCTCCAGGGACTGTAGGGTCAGGTACATCTTTGTCTTAAGCTTGCTGCAGACCGAGAGTGAATGAAGGAGAGAAAAGAAGAAGATATGATGTCACTGACAACCTGCACTGTGTACACCCAGTTTCATACCTTTGAGAGTGTCACCCCCCAGCCCTTAATCCATTCAATTCCCCACCAGTAGCAATCACATTTGCCAAAGAATATCTGCTGTGATGTGTAGCTATGAGGTATCAGACATCACATAAACACATCCATTAGACCGCAAAAGCATTTTAACAGAAACGTCACCTATACAGAGGACACCTATACACATTTAAAGACCACTCTTATATTGTCATGCTTTTTCCCCCCGTCTTGGCCTTCCATCAGTAACCGAGTTACACTATTTTGTTAAAAAGCTACATACAGAAGAAAAAGATGACAATCTTCGTACACTATTTGGCACACTAGTCTATTACTGAGAAGTGAGGCTTGCATCATATGGAGCTGTGTTTGGGTCCTATTACAGGACAAAACTGGCTCAAATTAAGCGCCATCCACAGGGTATGGCATGGCATTGCAAAATGGAGTGATAGCCTTCCTTCAAGATCAGTTTAAACCCTGTACAAATCTCCCACTTTACCATCACCAATGCATCACATTGCCTCCACCATGCTTGACAGATATCATCAAGCACTCCTCTTTTCATTTGATTGCCTATTCTGAGATATGGCTTTTTCTTTCAATTTTGCCTGGAAGGCCAGCATCTCAGAGTTGCCTCTTCACTGTTCATGTTGAGACTGGTCTTTTGTGTGTTATATTTAAGGAAGCTGCCAGTTAAAGACCTATGAGATGTCTGTTTCTCAAACTATACTCACTAATATATTTATCCTTTCTCAGAGTTGTGCACTGGGACCTTTCTACTGTGGTTAGAGCCAATTTTTGCTGCTCTGTGAAGGGAGTAGCATTGTACAAGATCTTCAGTTTCCTGACAATTTCTCATATAGAATAGGCTTTAATTCTCAGAACAAGAATAGAGTTTCAGAATAAAGTTAATTTGTTTGACCATTCTGAGCTTGTATTCGAACCCAGAATTGCTGATGCTCCAGATATTCAACTGGTCCAAAAAAGGCCAGTATTATTGCTTCTTTAATCAGCACATTTTTATTCTGTGCTAACATAATTGCAAAAAGGTTTTCTAATGATCAATTAACCTTTTAAAATGATAAATTTGCATTAGCAAACAAAATTCCACTGGAACACAGACAGGATTAATTGTTGCTTAAAATGGACTTTAAACAATCTTAATCTCTAAACAAAAGGGTGAATGGCACGGGGTTCTTGTTGCCTGGCAAATCTAATAATAATAATAATAATAATAATAATAATAATAGGTTAGTAGTAGTATATATTTTACATTTTCAAAAAAGATCGGAATAGAATGTATGTTTGGAAATCAGTGGTGTGGCATGAAGTGCCTCATTCGCTAATACCTAAAAAAGGTCGGAAAACAGTGGAGAAAACTCATTTGCTTAAATAGATAAAGAAGCTAAAACTCCGAAGCTCAAGATTCAGGACAGTGGCTCCGATGTCGGAAGTGTTGCGAGAGCTTTTGCTCTGTTAAAAATAAATAACAGCAGTTTTGAAGTCCGTTTTCTTGCTGTTAACAGAGGAATGGCATGGAAAGCTGCTCTAAATTTCCTGTATGTTGGGATCGTGGGATTTTTCAGCCTGCTTTAAAATGAATTTTTATTTGTAAACATAGGCTATATAAATAGCTGATATGGCAAAAAATTACCGTGCATTTTAAACTCTATACCGCAAAAGAAGTACGAATTAGCATATACAGGTTAAAATGCATGATAATTTGTCATATAAGCATAAATGCACATAAAATATGTAAGCATTTACACTGTCACAGCAATGGATTGCCGCATGTATCGCTTATAAAGGTGAATGCATACTTGCATACCAGTTGCACGCAGCCCTGATTATAATAAAGATTACATCTGAAATTCGGATCGGTATTGGCGCCGATCCAGACCTATTTGACGGAACGGGTATCGGCCACTAATCCACGTCCTGTACTTAGTTATTTAGTTTTTAGCAATCTCTAAAAAGTTTAATCTATTTGAGCAATCAATCGCACAACAGCTCTTTCCCATTTTACCAAAATTTTCCCATTTTTTTTTTTTTTTTTACGGCATTCAAGCTGAACAATAACCTCATGCTAAACGTAAAAGCTGGTAGCTAAATAAGAGTCATTTGATAATTATCCAATTTGTAATCTGATTAGTCAACTAATCGTTTTAATAGTCGATGACTAGTCGACTATCAAAATAGTTGTTAGTTGCAACCCTAATTGCAAGCGCTTTGTTTAGTGGGATTTTCCACTAAATGCTGCCTCCATCTCTCAAAACTTTGCATTTATAAAGATTGCAAATCACTGTGCTACGAGTCATTGTTAAAAGCATACAATACTTCCAGATCATCTACCTCTTATCTGATGTTCTTACGCTGCACATACTGTAAAGGGTGTGTGCATGACATTAAAGCAGGTCGAAGTCACTACACTCACTCACTGAATGGCAAAGAAACAGAGTGGCAGCATTAGTGTTCAGCCTGAATGCCTCATAAAACACAGTCATAGCCAAAATTGTTGGCACCCCTAAAACTTCCTTTCTGTTTTTCCTCACAGAAAAGTATTGCATTAACACATGTTTTGCTACACACATGTTTATTCCCTTTGTGTGTATTGGAACAAAACCAAACAAAAAAAAAAGAGGAAAAAAAAGCAAATTTGACAATGTCACAAAACTCCCAAAATGGGCTGGACAAAATTATTGGCACCCTTTCAAAATTGTGGATAAAAAACATTGTTTCAAGCATGTGATGCTCCTTTAAACTCACCTGGGGCAAGCAACAGGTGTGGGCAATATAAAAATCACACCTGAAAGCAGATAAAAAGCAGACAAGTTCACTTAGTCTTTGCATTGTGTGTCTGTGTGTGCCACACTAAGCATGGACAACAGAAAGAGGAAAAGAGAAGTGTGTGAGGACCTGAGAACCAAAATTGTGGTAAAAAAATTCTGGAAAAATTTCAGGGGTGCCAACAATTTTGGCCATGACTATCTAAAATTGAAAAGCTGTCGTACAATTCATTATACAAGTATCACACATGTGTTGGTCACATATGGCCAATACCTGATCCATCTAACAGATATGGATTGGTGCTGATACCCATCCTTAAATATCAGATCATTGCACCTCTAATACATTACAGGATGTTTTAGCTCAAGGATTTCAAATATAAGTCAAATACTTTGTTTCATATACAAGTTCAACAAAATATGTGATAAACCAACAGATCTCCCACCGAATAACATTGCGGCTAAAAGATCCACAGTGTATAAACTATGGATCAGATCAACGCCCTACTCAAGTGCCAAAAACCAACCTTTCGTTAAGTAAGAGTTCAGCTGGAACCAAAGCCAGGCTACAAAGGACCCCCTTAGAACTGGGAACAAGAATGCAGATTCAGCAGATAAGCAGAACCACCCACAAGGAGGGCCCACACCACAGAAGCAGCTGGCTACAATATTTTCGTTATCGCAGTGACCTCGGCTCTAACCATGGGCTGGGCAGAGGACGGACTACTATTAGCCCTTTCACACAGGGCTGGTACCCGTGCCAAGCCTAAATTCCAGTCCAGTCGTTGCATTCACACCAAAAATAACAGCGGTACAGCCAATATGTCTGGGCTGGAGCTCATTTTTCTGGCCCTGAAAGACTGCTGGGCCAGAGTTAGTTGTTACAGCAGAAAGCAAAAGTTTATGAAGTAATGCCGAATAACTTGGAGAAGGCAGGTCTTATCAGAATAACGGAGCAAGATTTAAAAAATAAAATATAAAGAAAGTTGAAAAGATAGCTAAATAAAAGTGGTGCTGACTACCATAAAAACAAATATCATGGACTCCATGTTTGTAAACACACCTGCTAAACAGGTGACTGCAGCACTGATCTCCACGACCACTTTGGAGGAATTGGCTAAGTTGTTATTGTTCTGTTTACTTGTAATGTGATTATGAACTTTAATTACATGTGGTATATGTCAGATGCCTTCCAAGGATCCGTCACACATAACAGCATATCGTTAAATGCTCGGTTACGTTTCTGCTGATTTGAAAAGAAATTACTATATATTTTATCCTTTCTATGCTAATTCATACATCACCTGCAATATAAAGGTTAGAATGCACAGTAATTTCTTGTCATAGCAGCATAAATTATATCATAAATTATAGTCATAGCATACATTTTTATTTATTTCTAAAACTTTTGTATATTTGTATTTTTTATCTTTGTGTATATAGACAACTGACCTACCTGCTCTTGTTGTTCTACATTACTTTTTTGTGTAAGAGCTCTGTAACACCTAAATTTCTCATTCGTGGGATAATAAAGGTTTATTCTATTCCATTCTATAAATGCATATAAGGCTCTCTGGCGGGCTTGGCTCTCTGGCGGACGCACTTCTCTCCCTCTCCTTCCCTGCTTTGCTCCTATCGTCTCGTCCAGTCTACTGTCTATACTTAAAAGATTCTCTGAGCCATGCTCTTCAAACTAATAGTATGGTGAATTTGATCAGCTGGTGTCTTAACGCAAATGACACAAATAAAAGCCCAGGTTCGGAGGAACCTGACCGTCCTGCAGGGACGTACGCAGCTGGCTACACGATGGACAGATGGGAGAAGTGGAGGGTTGTGTGTCTGGCAGCTTTGTCCGTGGAGGACATTGAACATATTTACCTATTCGGAACCATGATTACAGGTCTGATGCTGATTGGATTAAGCATTGCCCTGATTAATTGGAAATTAAAGAAGACGGTGACAGCCGCTCAAAGCCCCACAAGGCTGGCCGGGATGATTGACGGAGTTGGCAGAGCTGTTGGTACTCAGACTATGACCATAGATCGCAAATTGGACAACATCACTGTGTCTCGTGACCACAGATTTGATAACATCATGAAGAGGCTCACAGCTCTGCAAAGGATCTGGATGGCGGAGACCAGCATGGACATTAGAGCTGCGAAATTGGGGCTGTTTTTTATTCTCCCCCTCTCTCGTCATGTAATCCTGTTTCTCTGTTTTTCCTACCTGTCTTCCTGACCTGTCTACCCCCTATAATGTGATGTATGTATATGTATGGTCGGGTTGATGGCCTGTTTTTGCTGGTACTTGTGACTGGTGTATTGCAACAGCAATAAAGGGTTTATCATCATCATCATCATCATTTGCGCGGTTACAACAATCGATGGTTGCACATATTGCTTTAAAATGTGAATTTGGGGTGCTCAAATTTCAAATGAACTGGTGTTGGGTTAAAACCGGAAACAACAACATATGAGAGAGGTAAGGGGCGTACGCTGATTATAGCACATTGCCACACCCATCACATGACGAACCTGAGTGCAGCGGGTGTAGTGGGTGATACTTCAACACCACACTAGCCTAAATGAACCAGTGTAACTTTTTCCAGTGGCTGAAATGCCAATCCTGCCACCAACCCCCAAGATTCCTTGTAGGTTGGAGGACTTCCTTGTAGGGCACATAAAGCTAAATAAATAATATAATCATTATTTTCACAATAAATTTAAAAAAAAAGTCTTGCATTTATCGCATTTTGTACGTTCCTCCATTTTTATCTTTCCTTGCGAAACGGTGCCCCTCTCACAGCAACACACACACACTGACGCCATCTTTCTCCCCTTTCAGCACCAAGTGCCGTGTCAATGTGAGACCGTATTTGCTGGGGGTGATGTGACCTTCAAGCCAGTTCCAGCTGAGCACCTACACCAGCACCGGCTTGGTGTGAAAAAGGTTGAGGTACTTACTTGTCTCCAGGGAGTTTATACAAGTTGACCAGACCCTTCAGGTGTTTGGAGAATTCCTCAAAGTTCTTATCTCTACAGGCAAACAGAAGAGGGGACAGATCAGCATGTGGCTCACTGCAACAACCAGAGTGAGCTATAGGAAAGGGCATGAGTGTTTAGTGTAGGCCATACCGAAGGTGCTGGACAAGCTCTGGGCAGCTCTGTAAGAGAACAAGAGCCAGCAGAGTGCAGGAGTGAAACATCACTAGCTAAAAAAGTTTTTGATTTACCACATATAATTCCACCATCCACAGCAACCCCCTTCTCACATTCTTGTTCATCCTGTTCTCCCCTTGAGCTCCAAGCAAGCAGAACTTACCGCAGGATTCTCTCCATGATGCGCCACCTTGACATCTACCAGCAGTCCTCCCGTATCTAGCTGCACCTCCACATAAAACATGTCTGAAGTGATGTAGCACTCCGTCCCAGAGGGGCTGAGGTGGGAGCCGAGCCTATTCAGGGGCAGCAGGCCACTCAATTTAGACTCTACCATCACTTACACCTCTAAGTCAAATTTGACCAACAGACTGCATGATGGCTGCGTCCCCTGAACTTACCCGTTCTGTCTAGCAATAGACTCAAGACGGTCCGTCATAGAGGGCAAGGAGATCACTGAGATGAGAGACCATAAATGAAAGTTGTGAAGCACATACAAGGTAGTCAGCTGAAGCCCCAAATGGCACCCAGATTCACTTCTCATCACTTACCTTTCAGGGCACGCTGCAGTGTTTCTAGGCAGGTGAGAAGAAGCTGATGTCCAGCAGCATTCATTACCCCACGCTTCTCCTGGTGGGCAGAAATCCTTAGCACGTTATCATTCTTCATTGCTGGACCAACCTGTGCACCTACAACACCCCTTATACCCCTGCCTGCCGAACCGCAGAATGCTACCTATAGACTGTTTTAATCACAAGGCCCCTCCCCCACTGCTGTAAGTCTAACAAACATTTTGCAGCAACGTAGGAAACTTCCCTGTGCACACTTTCCCATTCTCCCCCCAAGGAAGCCTCAGAACATTTAGATGTGCAAACAATGACAAAGAAATGTTGCACCACAAGCTCCTGCAGCCTCCCCTAAACATACCAGCACCCCTACTCACCATAGCCTGCCGGACCACCTTGCTGGTTTCCTGCCATGGGCGCGCAGTATTGTATTTAGCATGGAGCCTTTCCAGCAGGGCATTCACCCGACTCTGCTTCTCTGCTTCTGTGGAGAGGAGCAGACTGACATTCAGATTACATCGCAAAAATATAGTGTCCTATGGATGAATAAGAAAAATACTCAAATACTCTTTCCACTAAAATATTAGTCCTTTTTATTATCACCGGAAACAAAACATCGGAAAACAAAATCAGTAATTTATTTTTGTTCAAAATCAGTTTCCTATAAAGTTATTCTGAAAAGAAGTGATGATAGTAAGGAAAGTTAGTGATGATAATAAAGAAAAAAAACTATAAAAAAGCAATGATATAAAGATGAAACATTTACCAAAGTGGTGGAAAACAAAAAAACGTCACTGTAAACAACAGCTCACAGAACGTTTTCGCCGTGTACCTTGAGCTGGGTAGTTACCCATAAATCACTTAAATATTATATCCACCTCCATAAATGTATGAATAAAGTACATTTTTAAAAAGTCCAAGTGTCTGTCGTATAACATCGGGCATAAATAACTAGACAAAATCCAAAGAAACAGTTATAAAAAAGTGTATATGTATGTATGTATATCATAAGTAACTCCGCCTAACGACTGCGATTCCTTGTCTGTACAATACATCTGGGCAAAGAATGTGATTGACTAAGATCTTAACTATAGCATTTACCTGTTCCCTCCTCTACTTTTATCCTATCTCCGACTGCTAGGGTACTACCAGTCTGAATACCAAGTTCTCTTGCTGGGCTACTGTCCTGCATTGAAACTGCGGACACCGCCGCCATCTTCGTGATCTTCCGCCGCTGCTGAAAAAGCTTCCGATGTAGTGATGCAGAGACGCAGTTCGATGACGTAAATTCTCCAATTGGCTCAGATGGTGAAAACATCATCCTACTGCGACAGAAAGTGTCGCAAAAAGTATACTTTTTGTATAATTCAAAATGTCTGGACTGTTACAACAGAAAATACAAAAATTTATAAAACATTAATAACTGAATCTCGTACATAATATGGGTTGAGCTTTGTACGTATAAATATTTACCGGGGGTACCTGTCGCGTGGAACATCGACAAAACTTAACCGTAGTCTTAACTTAACCGTAGACAAAACTTAACCGTAAATTCATTTAGGATTTTCACCTTTTCCAATAACATCCTTTAGGATTCCAACAAATTTATCCAAATCCTATTGAACAATTTATCAACTTTATAGGAAATCTGTTTGGTTACATAAGAATATTCAGTCCTATTGGAAATGTATACCACCCGTGACCTTGAATAGGATAAGCAGTTTCAGAAAATGGATGGATGGATCTTACATTATACTAGCTGCTTTCTATATGAATTACCAGTCTGAATGTTAATTCGTACTGAGAATAAATTGTTTCTAATGATGTATTCAAATTAAATATATGTAATTTCAGCTCTGTACATTAATATAATTCTTCAAATTCACTTAATTGTGGACATCACAATCATACTTAAGGTTCTGTTGAGTGATCGAAAAACAGTATGTTTACTATAAAAATTCAATACATTTTTCACAAACAAATCCAAAAAATTCCTGTAGATAAATTATTTAAATATTTTTATACCAGATCCAAAAGACATAGCATTTAGCAAGCATTACTTAAATTAATCATTCAATTTTTAAAGATATTTGTCACTGAGCTGCTAAAAAATGTTCTTATTTCTAAGTTCTGTCTCCTGGATAGATTACGTAGAAGTTCATATATCTCTGAGTTAAAACCAACTAATATATCTCAATACTGTTTGATTGTAACGACACATATCACATCTTTCTGTTTCACTGTCCCATGTAAACAACTTTTCGGACTATATCACAGGGTTTGTTTGTACGACAACTTTTATATGAGGCAGTGACACAGAGGCAAACCTGGCTACCTTGATATGAAAGAGTTGAATTTGAAACAGTGGATTATTTGCTTTGTTTTTAGTGATGTTAACAATTGATTTAATCACCCCAATACAGCCATTTCTTACTTCAACATTATAACTATCATGCATGTGCCCTTTTCCATAATTTTCAGTTGCGAAAACCTTCCCTCTAACAATTGCTCTCTCATAGACTTCAGCCATGGCAAGCTCATCTTCAGCAGATAAATCACACAATATTTGTTAAAGTATTTTCTGGTGGGGACAACCCAGGAAAACAATATCATCAATTTGTTTTGCTTTTGTGTCAAGAGATTAGCCACTTACCCAGTCATTACCTAGCTTCTTAACTCCATGTGTGATATCAGAACTAGATGTGGATTGAGATAGCTGAAGATATATAGGTATGGACTGGAGAGTGATGAACTGACGTGCAATTTGTGTTGGTATACATAATTAATACCATGCCACATTTTTTTCAGTGTCTGATTGTGTCCTTCGAAACAAAATGTAGATGTGGACCCCAGTAGCCCATGCATTGTGTCAGATGGGGGCAAATGGGTTAGTTGGTGAAAATTGAAGGACATGTGGCACAAGCCATTCATTTCTGGCATCTTTTGCACAAATATTTTGATTTTGAATGTTGCCTCCGCTAAGTCACGTTCACAAATGTTCCCTTTAAGAAACAAGAAGATTGCAGGCACTAACAGCATCCAATGAAACTGAAAAAGTTTTTGAAAGTTTCAAAAACTTGTCTGGTAGAATATTATCAAGTACAGGTACAGTATAAAACAGCAGCCAACTTCGGCACTCTGCTGCCTACTAATTATGTGCCTCTCTCACAGTGCTTGGCAATTTCAGTACATCAGAGGGGGGTTTTATAGACAGCAACCTCTGGTCAACTTGGTATTTGTATGTGCCAATATACCAAGGACTATTGTTGTGCTTGCTATTGAACCAAAGGTCCAACAATTGTTTTGTCACTCCTAACATCACACAATGTATGTAATCAACAGGAAAACTAAATCGAAGCCAGTGGAGGGATTCAATAAAACAAGTGGTGAGACCCCAAATACACGGTCAAGCCCATCGTCAGTCACCCTCTCACCACACTCTATAAGATGATCATGGGTTCTTGGCTCAGCTTCAACAACTGGATAGACCCTTGTGAACCCTTTTCCCTTTGCCACAGTTTTCCCTCATTCAGGCATTGGCCACAGCCATATGCACCATTGAACTGATGTATCCCTTGAAGCATGCATCAAGCTACAGCATCACATGAACAAAGTATAGGAAAGACTTTTTATACCCTCTCTGTGTGAGTTTTTGGGTCTCTCCATTTCACCCCTTGTGTGTTGATTGTTTCAATATTATCCACAAACTGCTTAAGGTAGAAAGACATGTCAGATTTTCCTCTTCCAAACCAAACACCTGCTAAAATTATGTTTTTGAAATGAATGTTGGGTGGGAGCTCATTAATTACACATCTAATTTGCCACAGAGAATAGGAAGAGGAGTTAAACACTTTGAGCCCATCACAGTTCCATAGAAGGGATATATCATCTTTTTGAAAAGGGTGTTTTATGCATCTCTGCTCTCCACACATCACTCAACCTGAGCTCCTTCTGAACAGTAGCAGATTCTATCTCTAGAATGTCTCTAATTTGATTTAACAAAGACAAACTAATAAAAAAGTTTCTTGTCTTCAAAGTATCATTTTCATCTACTTCTGCAGAGCAGTCAGGGCACTCTTGGCTCCTACCAGGCAGATAGGCATTGCATTCTTTACAAAATAAGTGCATGCTAACGGAATCTGACAGCGCTTTGAAGATTTTCTTAAAAAGGTGAAGAGACTGTGGCAAAAGGTTGTTACATGGTAATAGAATATTTTAAAGCTTAAGGAGATCCTGCATACCACATGCCGCCATGTTGTGTCTTACAGAATATGACAGGAGAAGTACTACAGACAGGCAAGAGTTATATCTGACCCTAGGAAAAAGGAGGGCCCAAAATTTTCAAATTCTGTGAAACATGCACTACAGTCTTTATCAGGGTCAATGTCATGGTCACAGTGGTCACGAGTGTCCTCACAAATAAACTGATCACCACGTCTGTCTGTATCCACAATGTTCATTCCATCACCAGTTTCTTGTGGACATCTGACTATCAAGAAATCCATCTGAACAAACAGAATGCTCTTTATGCCACCAACTGGTCTTAGGAAATGGGCAGGATGAATCAGGATCAAGGAATCTGTCAACAATGCAGTGGGCCATTGCTTTGATACATTTAATATTGCAAAATGATATCAGACAGTTTAAGGATCATGAAAGAAATTTTGTAATAGCTCACTTGAATGACAATTTACCTTTTATAAGAACTTTTCATGATTTAGAGGCTTTTATCTCATCGGACTCTTATGATAACTGAAACGTGATTGAGAGAAAAAGATGGACAAGAATATAATATGGATGGTTACACGTTGTTCTGTAAAGACCATATAGGTAAGAAGGGAGGTGACGTTGCAGTATATGTAAAGGAAAACTTGCAGGCAAGGGAGCTTACTGATATAAGTAAAACTACGGAAGCTATATGGGTAAAATTAGATGC
>JABFEA020000099.1:203978-216043 GCA_019775915.2 Cyphomyrus plagiostoma | reverse complement strand
CATTTAACTTTTAGCACTGCCTATAGTCTCCCCTACTTGGACTAATTGCATATTTTATTTCCCCTACCCCTCCTGAGTGGCGCTGCCTGGAGACCTCAATCTATCAAGACGTCCAGCACACCCTACAACATGTGACGTCGCCACTACCAATGAGGTCCATGCATCCAGTCCGCCGTTCTGCCGTGTCATCTTCCTTGTATGACCCATTCCCTGCCTTCTGGTTGCCAGGCGATTGGGGGGAGCGTTGGCACCGGCTGGTCATCTCCCCCCTGCTCCCCATTCACGACTCGAATTTTTATTGTATTTGACTCTCCCTGCCGTCCCCTGGAGGATGGGCTCCCCCTTTCAGTCTGGACCCTCCCAAGGTTTATTCCTTCTCAGGAGTTTTTCCTTGCCACTGTCGCCTATGGCTTACTCCCTGGGGGCTTTGGGTGGGGATGCTGTAAAGTGCTTTGAGATAATGTAAAGTCGTGATAATGCGCTATACAAAAATAAAGTTGTGTTGTTGTATCTCTTATGTACCTTATAGGGTATAGCACTTGGTCCTGGAGCTGATGCTGAATGATATTTCCATACGATGTCCTGGACTTCTCTCTGTGTAGGCTCCCTGATATCAAGCTTTTTTTCTGGGAGTTTAATTCTTCCAATCCTTGGGTGAATGTCCAAGGCTTGATGAACTGAGCTCACTTGGCCTCCTTCTTTCTCAGTCTCAGAGACCTTTCTGCCCTTTTCAGCCTGTGTAATTGCCCTTGGATCTAAGTGGTTAGATTTTTAATGCCCCCCTTTACTTCTGAGGTAGCTTGTTTATACTGCCCGTTAAGAGTCTTAAGTTTCCTTCTTAGCGGCAGGATCTCCCTTTCCAGCCTTAAGTTTGGGTTATTGGGCTTTTCCTCAGGTGCTCCGCTATCATTTTTCCTCTCTTCTGTGCCAAACCTTTCTCTGTCCATGATGATGATGATTGTCATAGACAATGCTGTATTTGTACTAAATTGGTCTATGACTAATTCATGCATAACTGAGGCTGATGTGGTACAAAGCCTAGCTAAGCTCAAAATAAATAAATTGCAAAGCCCTGATGGCATCTTACCTATAGTTTTAAAAGAGATGAGAGATATTATTGGCCGGCTTTACTATTCCAAAAATTTAATCTGCTGGTGTGGTACCTTCTGACTGGAAGCATGCTAATATAACAATCATATTCAAAAAAGGGGATAGAAGTAATCCAGACACTATAGGCCAATCAGTTTAACTAGCATAACTGAAAAAGTAATGGAAGGTAAAATCCAAGTGAAAATAGTATATTACTTGGATTCAAATAACATTCTGAGGGATATCCAACATGGATTTAGGAGATGTAGATTCTGTTTACCTAATCTACTTGAGTGCTTTGAAGTACAAGAGGAACTTAAATTTAAATATAGATCTATTTAGATCTCCAGAAGTCCTTTGATGTTGTCCCCCACAAATTGCTCTTGCTTAAGTTTAAAGCTGTAGGAATTTCAGGAACTGTAGCAGCTTGGACTGAAAACTGGTTAACAGACAGGAAGCAGAGAGTAGGTATAGAGGCACAATGTCACTCTGGGCCTGTGTTCACTGTAGGGTACCTCAAGGTTCAATTTTAGGACCACTATTGTTCCTAATTTACATTAAAGATATTGACACCAATACATAGAGTAAACTGGTTAAATTTGCAGATGACACCAAGGGTCATGTATCAGATAGTGATCTAGCAGCACAGAGGCTACAATGGAATCTTGATTTAATTAGTGACTGGGATGATACCTGGCAAATGAAATTTAACATAAATAAATGCAAGTTAGTCCATGCAGGGAGCAGAAACAGAGTACAGATACTTTATGGGTTCCAATGAAATAAAGGTAGCTGATTATGAGAAAGACCTCAGTGTGTGTTGATGCTTCCATGTCCCACTCACTCCTGTGTGGTGAAGCACAGCATGTCGTTAGAGCAGGGGTGTCAAACTGCAGTCCCGGAGGGCCAGAGCCCTCTGTAGCTTAGTTCGTTCCCTGTTCCACCACAAATGATTCAGCTCAAGAGCTGTATGGTAATTAGCACAAGGAGTTGAATCAGGTGTGTTAAATGAGGGGAAACTCAAAAATGTGCAGGGCTCTGGCCCTCCAGGACTGCAGTTTCACTCCCATGAGTTAGAATATGGAATAGTCTTCCTGCTAGTGTAGCACAAGCTAAAACCCTAGGGTCATTTAAATCAAAGCTAGATAAGATTTTAACAACTCTGAGCTATTAGTTACATTCTCCTCAAATGAGATTTATGGGCCGAATGGCCTCCTGTCATTTGTAAATTTCTTGTGTTCTTAACTGGAGCTGACTCCTCAATGCTCAGAAGTTCAGTGCGAGTAAGAGTAATTATGTAAGACGCTGAAGCACATATGTCTTAACATAGATGGGAGCCAGCTCAAAAGTTAGGCACATGCACACATAATGCATACGCATTGCCTACCATGCTAGTCATCCCGACTGAACCTAACACACACAGTGGGCACATACAGACACACCAGTAATTGAAACAAATAACTTTGAACACTACAGAAGACATTACAATGCACTCAACAATGGCACAACAAATGCTAACTATACATGACTATTCACATATACTACACCCTTTTAAGGGGGTTACCTGTTCCAATACCCCCTAAAGTCCCAAAAGCACTCTGGGCAGTGGTGAAACCTCTAGGGCTGCAGGACCCCAAGTCCTCCACCATCCTGCTCAGTCCCTGCTGCTGGGGTACTCATCCCAACTGCTGCCAATGGTTCTGAGTGGGTGAGGGGCTGGTGTGGAGCCAGGTGGTCATGATGCAGCATGACAGTCCTGTGTCAAGTACGCTGTCAGTAATCCTGTACACCTCCTCAGGTGACCGTCCATACTTCCTGATGGGGCAGTACACCCAAACAGAGTCCCCGGGCTGGAAGACCTGTTGCCAGCAGTGGACGTCATATGCCCTCTTCTGTCTGGCCATAGCCACATCCTGATGTTCCTTGGCCAGCTCATGCATGATCCATATATGCTCCAAGAGCTGGTTCAGGTATTCAAATTCTGGTCCACAGCTTATGGTCAAACATGATGGTGGTGGGGGTGTAGCAAGATAGCCCTACAGGACAATCTCTATCGCGCTAGTGCTCGGCAAAGACGATCACCAGTTGTGTGGCTAGGGTACAGTGAAACCACTCCACCAGTCTGCCACTCTGAGTGTGTTGTGTAGTGGTGTGGATGTTCATGATCCCTAGCCACTTGTAAACCTTGCCAAACACCAGCAACTTGATGTTCCTCCCCTTGTCCTGTGCAGCATCTCGGGGGCCCCTGAACCGGCAGAATAATTCCTCAAGGAGCTTTGCTGCTGTGGTGGTGGTGCTCTGGTTGGGGAATAGTATGCCTTGGGCCATGAATACATAGTGGTTTCCGACCTTGGTGTGGGAAAAGAGGCCCAGGACATCCATACCCATATGCTCCATGAGGGCATCTACCAGGTATGACTGCAAGGGAGCATGGGACTGCCAGCCAGCTAGGACCCTTCTGAGCCATACCACAGCTTTCCCAGTGTCTTCACCCTGAACTGCCCGGGCCCAATGGCTCCATGCACCCACCTCAGTATGGTGGGGTGCAAGCTCTGGGGCAAAAGCAGCTGCAGCAAACCCAGTTGTAGCAATGATGCAACAAACCCTTGTTTTCTTCTACCTACCAACCCAGTTGCCTGCCCGAGCTAAGCCTTACCCTGACAAGCACAGGGTCACTGTATGCTCTGCTATGATATGCTTGCAATCATAATCCTGGTGGGCCTGGTTGTCCAGCATTTCATAGTGAGCTGATCTAACTCCTCCTCCTGAAAGCAATGACAGCAGCTTTTGGTGGTGCAAGGCCAGTGTGACAGAGCATCTGCATTACTGTGCAGCTTCCCAGGGCAATACCGGACCTCAAACTCTGCTAGCACTTCTAACCAGTTGGCCAGCTGTCAATCTGGGTTGTGGAAGTTCAGGAACTACACCATGCATGGATGCATGGTATATCAGCAATTGGAACTACCAGCTATAAAGGTTGGGATGGAAGTGTTTGAATGCCTGCACTCCAGTAAACACTTCCCATCAGGTCAAGCAATAGTTGCACTCCTGCCAATGCAACTAATAGCTGCACTCCAGTAAACACTCCTCCCCTTTGGGTCCTGTATGTGATAGCATTGCAACAAGCCACTCGTTACCATGTCCATGTCCAGAATAAAAGGGAAAATCAGATCCAGGGCAGAATGCTAGCACAGGAGCATTGGCAAGCGCTGATCAAAGCCACAGTATAGGCATCCTGCCACGTGAAACTACTTCTGTTCTATGTCATATTTATTTCATTTTTTAAAAATATTTTTTAAAA
This sequence comes from Cyphomyrus plagiostoma, assembly GCA_019775915.2. Lineage (NCBI taxonomy): Eukaryota > Metazoa > Chordata > Actinopteri > Osteoglossiformes > Mormyridae > Cyphomyrus > Cyphomyrus plagiostoma. Next base: position 211,653 of record JABFEA020000099.1, on the reverse strand, counting down.
TGATTTGCCAAGCAAAAACTAATGTATGCATTTCCAGAAAATTCAGTCTTGTGTTCATAACATCTTGCATAGTCCTCCATCTTTGTCTTTACTTCCAAAACAGTACTCCTTCAACAGCAACATGCACACACTGATGTTATCATTCTTCCCTTTCTGCACCAAATGAACGTGAATACGAGACGATTTGTTTGTGGGGCCGGTATGAGTTTCTGCCTAGCACTGGCACCAGCACCAGCACCAGCTCCAGCAAGGGCTTAGTGTGAAAGGGGTAATTAGGTCCAATGGATGTGTGGGCCAGGACATGCTCTATGAGCCTTTCAGACATGGCCGGGGCATTGCACAGATCAAACAGTTTCGACCGGAAGTGCCACAGCCTATTACTAATGGTAAATGCAGTCTTAGGGTGGGCTTTTGGGTCCAGCTTGACCTGCCAGTAGCTACTCTGGAGGTCCAAATACCTGAAGCACATTTACCTGGAAATGTAATCCAGCAAGTCATCGATGAATGGCAATTGGCTGACGAGAGCCACTTAAAACACTCACAGACTGCTGGATTGCTCTATGACTCCTGCCGCTGCCATCTTTGGGATCTGGTGCTCTGCCACTGTCACTTTGCTAGGGCTATTCAATGTGGACATAGATGGATGGGCAGGGCATCTCCTGTATGAATGTGGTGTTGCACCAGGGAACTAGATATGCATTTTTTGGTCCTGGCAGCAAAGATGTCTTGAAATAAGCCCAACAGTGCTTTGAGCTTGTCCCATTTCTCCACCATTCGGTCCTGGCTGCTGCGCTGCTACAGTTCCTGGACACCTTGCACCATCTAGGGAGATGGCCCCACTGTGATGCTGCTATGCTGCAAGATAATGGCTGGGCCCGGGGCTGTGTCATTGGTGGTCTTGCCCCAGGAGCTGTGGGTTGCCCTCTTTCCATGCTGCATGGACGCTATATTTTTCTGCTGCTGGCCACTGCTGTCTTGCTGTAGAACCACCACATCTGCGCCGAGATGGAGGGCTGCTCCCAGCACATCGATGGTGACCCCAGTCTAAACCAATGATACAGGGGCTGGAAAAGCCAGTGAACCAGACCCTCATAACCATGCACATGCCAGTCGCTGACATCTGCTGCACGCCCATTGCCTCCCAGCTCGCTAGCCTGGCCCTGTTGGTGGCAACATGCCTGGATGGATCAGAGTGATGGTGGACACCATGTCCACCAGGACTTGGCAGGGCTTGGCAGGACTCGCCTATGAGGCAGTCAATATACAGATCGGTAGCCTTGCCGAGTTGTCCCACACTGGGTGCGGCTGGAGGGGTTGAACTGATGTATGTTGTGGGATGCTCTCCCCTTGCTGTGTCACCTGCCCAGCTATTTCTGGTTGTTGTTCAGTGCATGGGCGTGGCAGTGGAACAGGGCAGTTGCAAGCAATGTGACCTGCTTCCCCACAGCAGAAGCAGAGCAGGTGACATTGGGGGCAAGGTTGGTTGCACAGCACAGGAGCAGCAGTGCATACTGTACATCCTCAAATAACACTTCTCTCTAAGCTCTCTCTGCATTGCAGTTTGGCTCTGTGGTGGGGAGAGCACTGTGGCCTCTTCTGTCAAAGCAAGGAATCTTCAGGAGGGTCTTTGCGACCAACTGTGTCTCTGGTCTCCTCAGAGTCACTGCACCGCCTTGGGGGGTTCTTAGGAGCTCTTCAACCTCCTTGTGAAGCTCCTCCACCCTCATCTCAAATTCTGACATCACTGTAGCACCACGGGCAGATGGACTAGGCTGTTTGGCACAATTGATGAGGCGGGGGATAGTTCACGTATCATTTTAACTACAAGATGGCTTTCTTGCACCCATGTCACACACACAACACTTACACACTGGCCTGACTACTCCTAACATACATGGTGGGCACACACAGACACACCACTATTTACAACAAATAACATTAAACAGTACAGGATACATTACGATATGTACAATAAAGGCACAATAGATGCTAACTATACTTGACTATTTACATTATGCACATGGCTGGCCCTGGTCCAATATACCAAGCTGCCTGATGGATCCCACCAGCACTCCAATGCATTTCTTGACATGAAAGGATCAGCTCCAAACTCAGATATTTTTATGGAAATTCAACTAACATGCTAACTCATTTTGGATGACATCATCCAAGTGTGTGCTTTTGCTAGGAAATTCTGCAGTTAAAACATGGCTATTGCAGTTGTATGCAGTCAAATTGTGATGTGCATATTGGCTTATCTGTTATCACGCTAATTGATGACGTAGGGAACAGCAAATAAGCATTAATAACACAATATATGACAATTCCATAAAACTATTTATACTATTTATATTTGCTCACAGGGCTGCCTGAAGAGACAAGACATTCCATGAACCTACCTCAATGAGCTGCCTCACACATGCAGTGGGCGACTCCTCAGCACCACACCGGCCCCAATCCCCATCAGGCCTGACCCTATTATCTGTCTTTACCTCATCCCCTTCATGGTGTGTACAGCCTTCCAGTGGGCAGCTGCAACAGAACTATTCTCGAGGAGAACAGAAAGGTGTCACAACTGTTTGGATCTAGCTGCTGTGAAGTGTTTTTCTGTGACTGGAGTGCCAATTCCATCACCAACCTCAAAAATTTTGTCCCTGCATGATGGAGGATTACTTGCAGGGTCAGATACAGTTTAACATCATACCCAAGACAATGCACAAAAACACAAAACCTCCAAAAAATTGTGACACAAAAAATTATTTAAATCCACTTGATTAAATCATAATGCAAATTATGTTTCTACTAGTATGTGTTACATTCAAACATTCTATAATCTCTGGAGAAAAAAAGCTTAACTAGATTTAGGCATGTGAGAAGTATAGATCCTAATTAATATGCATCACCCATACTTTGAATAGACATGGAAATGATCAGTGCAATGACTACTTAGTGCCACAAGAGGGTGACAAGGTCACACAGACTTCAGAGAGAGGTAAGGAGCATGCACTGACTACAGTGTGTTGCCGCACTCACCACACAAAAAAACCACCTCTGGGATGAGAACCAGAGTGCAGCCATGTGGTGATTCCTCAGCATCACACTAGTTGAAATGTACCAGTGTGAGGTTTTTTCCAGTGGCTGGAATGCCAATCCTGCCACCAACCCCCTGGTTATTCTATGTAAGTTGGAGGACCACTAAATAGGGTTGGATGTAGATTTAAATCAGCAACCATCCAGTAGCTGATACAGATCCTAAGCCTCAGAGTCACCAATCCAACATACTTGAATTGGCAGAAATTAATAAATTAGAAATTGATTAATGGACTATGGTAAACTGGCAAAAACTGTTTTGTATATCTTTCATAAAAATTGATTTATCAACATATTTCCCATTGAAATATGTAGGAATACATATATATTTAAATGCATTCAATGCATAAATGCTTTTATAATGATTAAATCACAATATTCTAAATGAAAATAGCCATTTCACTCAACAGTGAAAAATGAATTCTAATTTAAACATTGATATAATGCATCACTTTTTAAAAGTTAAACTTTATATTTATTATAACTATTACAATGATTAGCAATTGGTATTGAGTTTACACAGTATAGATTGAAGATTTAATGGATTGAAAGATTGTCACTGGTTCTAGGGGCCTGGGAGTCAGTGCGTATTTCTGGGATACTGATGAGAAGACTGGAAATAAATCAGTAATTAGAGACACTCACTTTAGTAGGTGTGATGACTGGCAAGTAGACAGAAGGCAGACCCCGTATTGCTGGAGAACAGGCAGTTTATTAAGTGGTTGGGTGCAAACAAAGCCAAGAGGGAAATCCAAGGTCGTGGTCAGGTTGGAAGCGGGAGGTCGTAAGCCGGGGAAATCAGTCCTACCGACAGGCACGTGATGAGACAACAAAGGGGAAGGAAGAACGATGGTGACCGGTCGGGAGCACAGGGCAGACAGGCAGGGCAGGTATGAGGAAAGTAAGAGGCGCTGCCACCTGGCTGAGACTCCTAATAAATTTGCAGTAAAATTTAGCAAATCCTAGGAAGCTGAAGCTGCTTCATGGTACATGGTTGGAGCCACTCTTTAATCATGGTGACCTTTCCCTCATCCATGGCCACCGCACCTGGCAGAATGAGGTATCCTAGGAATTTCACCTGGGTCTGGTGAAACTCACATTCATCTCCCTTCGCGTACAAATTGTGTTCACGCAATCTCTGAAGGACTAGCTGAACATGGTCTACATGCTGAGGAAAGGAAGGAGAGTACATCATGATGTCGTCAAAATAAACCACCACAAATTGGTTGATCATGACTTTGAACACAGTATACATCAAATTTTGAAATATGGACGGAGTATTGGCTAGCCCATAAGTCATCACCTGATATTCAAATTGTCCTGTCTTGGTAATGAAGAAAGTCTTCCATTCATCTCCTTGTCGATTACGTACCAGATTACAGGTCCTTCGTAGGTCTAGCTTTGTGAACACCTTTGCCTCACGGATTTGTTCCAATGCTGAGGGGATCAAGGGCAATGGTTTTCGACGCTTAACCCTCTGGAGCCTAGGGGTAGGGAACACACTTTCACTGACTGGGGCATGGTCACACATTTCATTCAATATCATAAACTTAATTCATGGCAAATAAATTATTTCTTATATATTTGTTTTGGCATTAAACTCATCTTTATCTTAGTGTACTTTCTAAATATGTCAGATTTATGTTAAGTTTGTAATTTGACATCAAAGTATAGACATTGCAAAATGCAGTCTAGAACAATTGCAGACACATTATAAAAGTACATAGTAAGCAATACTGGCAGTTTGTTTTGATCCCAGATATCTGATCAGCAAAGTCTTGGCTACACGAAGATGACTAAATGGTGTAGTTGCAACATTCAGTTGGATAAATAAGTTAGAAAAATTTAACTCATGTCACTATTTCTGGCTCCTTTCATTGAATATGTAGCAACTTTCATGTGTATGAAGCCATTGTCACCTGGTGTTATTTTGTTATTTTGTCACTATTTGAATATGCGCTAATGTGGCTATTTAGAATGTGAATAGCGATCTTCTGGTGAGAGCACCCCCGATGCAGGTAAAACAAAGTAAGGTGACATGGTTTACTTTTTTGCCGATTTAGCCTAATTTTAAAAAACTTTAATACTTCTGACAATGGACGTTTTGAATAGAAGACCAATTATTGATTTAGTCACTGTTATTTTCACATTTCTATAATAAGATTTCAGTGAGTTATGAATTGAAATACACGAGAAAGATACTCAGCATCTCCGACGATGCCGTTGACTCCAGAGAGTTAACAGTAATGACGTTGTGCACTTGGTAATCAATACATGGGGTTTCTCCACTGATTCCCAGGACAGCAACCAGAGTTGAGAGTGACTGCAAGGAAATCTATAACTGTCTGGCCACAGTAAGGTCCATGAAATTTCCTGCTACTCCCGAATCTAGCAGGGCTCTAGTGGCTTACTGTTCCTCCCCATAGGTAATAACCACCAGTATGGTACATTGAATCTGGGACACTTCCATAAAAGCAGATATACCTACCTTCACTGAGTCTTCTGGACATGACGGGCATATGGGGCAGGTTCAGAGAGCGTGCCCTAATTCCCTTGAGTACAGGTAGAGCCCATGTACTGTGCGGTGGAGCCTCGGCCGTGGTGAGGGGAGAGCATCCAAGTCGCATCGGTTCCTCAAGAAGCAAGCGGGCCGTGGGCATCGCTACAGGGTGGTCTCGTTGGTAAGGGCACTCCCTTACGGCCTTGTCTAGGGTGACTGACAACTGAATATAATCTTCAAAGGATAATGTGGCACCATGAGAAGCCAGCTCGTCTTGGATCTCTGGGTTCAGGGCGTGACGGTACATTATTCAGAGGCAGTCCTCTGGCCAGGACAGACCGGCAACAATGGTGCGGAACTCCAGGGAGAATTCTGCAACAGACCTTGTTCCTTGCCTAAGATCAAATAAACGCTCAGCCAAACTTCATCCTACAATGGGTGATCTAAGATTTCAGTGTTCGCCTTCTGGAAGTCTAGCATTGGATCCAAAAGGGGGCTGTCGTCGGTCCATAAGGCAGTGGCCTAATTGCTTGCTCGTCCGGTCAACAATGAAATGATGAAGCAAACACGAGTGGCATCATCCACATAATGTTCAGGATGTTCTTCGATGAGCAGCCCACACTGCATCAAGAAAGCCCTGCAATGACCTGGTTGTCATTATATTTCTCCAGCATAGCCACATGAACAGGAGTGGAAGCCCTCGAGGGAGAGGCAGGCAGATTGACTTAGGAAGCTTGTCCTTCCATCAGCTGGGATACCAGGGAAGTCAGCTGATGTACCTGTTGTTGAAGTTGCTGGGTCTCCACTGGGTCCATCCTTTCATGGCGAAGTATTCTGTGACGACCAGCATTGCAGGAGAACAGGCAGTTTATTAAGTGGTTGGGTGCAAAGAAAGCCAAGAGAGAAATCCAAGGTCGTGGTCAGGACAGAACATAAGAATTATAAAAAAGCAAAAGGTTGTAAGCTGGGGAGATCAGTTCTACAGACAGGCACGGGACAAGATGATGAAGGGGAAGGAGGAACAATGGTAATGGGTCGCGAGCGCGGGGCAGGCGAGACAGGCAGGCCGAACCCAGCAGGCAGGACAAGCGGGAAAGACAAAAAACAGAATAATGCCGGTAATGCTCCAGACCTTCGCAACAATACTTCATAATGTTTGAGAGAAATCATCCGCTTTATGAAGCAGAGATAACAAATGTATACTAGAAACGAAAATTCCTGAAGAAATTTTGAGATGGGCCTATTCTGCATATTTTGGAGGAGATAGCGCATCTATTAAAGTAGCTGGTCTGTAGCTGGAAGCTAGGTGGCTGCTATGGTGTTGCTAGGTGGTTGCTAAGGTGTCGCTAGGTGGTTGGTACATGCTGCAAAGTGGTTGCTAGGGTGCCAGATGGTGTTGCTATATTATCAGTAGCTAGTTGCTTGGTGGTTGCTGGGCGTAACTAAGTGGTTGCTAAGGTGTTGCTATGCTATTCTGGGTGGTTGCTGGGGTGTTGCTAGGAAGTTGCTAGGGTGTTGCAATGCATTGCTAGGGTGTCAGTAGCTGGTTGCTATGCGGTTGCTAGGCGTAGGTATATGGTTTCTATGGTGTTGCTATGCAATTCTGGGTGGTTGCTATGGTGTTGCAAAGTGGTTGCTAGGCTGTTGATAGGTGTTGGGTGATGAAGCCTGAAGTTGATTATTATGTATTGAAGCTATGTCATGAATACTGGCGGAGTTGGAAAAATTTGACAGAAATGCATTGAAGTCAGTGGAAGGGAACAAGGGATGAAAGACGAGTGTGGCTCAACATGGTGGTCATGGGGTATTGGTAGATGAGGCCTGAGGTTGACTACCGAGTCTTGTTGCTGTCGCATAAACATTGGCTGAGTGGCAAAACTTTGACAAAAATGCATTGAAGTCAATGGGACAGAACGAGGGATGAAATACGAGTGCGGGTCAAGGTAGTGGTTTCAATGTGTTGGGTGATGAGGCCTGAGGATCTTGTTGTTGTGGCATAAACCCTGGCCGAGTTGGAAAACTTTGACAGAAATACATTGAAGTCAATGGGAGAGAACGAGGGATGAAAGATGAGTGCGGGTCAAG
>JABFEA020000099.1:172081-186030 GCA_019775915.2 Cyphomyrus plagiostoma | reverse complement strand
GCAAATGATTAACATATTTAAAGGCAACTATGTCTAAAATTAAAGCATAAAATACAAAAATGTGATTAAAGTCAAATTCATCATCGGAGATACAAGATAGACAATCGCGTATGACACTTTTGGGTGATTGTACTTCTTCTCTCTGTCCCATCAGCTGAGTAAGTAAAACTTTTACTTGCTGATAATCTTCTCCGACTTGAGCAATCTCAAACATATGAAAGCAGCAACAGTCCCTAGGAACAACATCCTGGCAATCACTTTTTTTGCTATCGATAGCATGCAACAACAACGGACTAACTTTTTCTAAAAAAGCATTTAACAGAAACCGCCGTAAGGCTTGGGCCTCCTAACGAGTCAGAAATTCTTATTTTCCAGTATTCCGTCGCGGGCCTCGCAGAAATTGTACAGGATAGCTTACACGGTCCAACCTGCCAACAGAAGCTTGGATGCTCAGGGTCAACAGAAAGTGAGTCAAGGCGGGTGTCAGCCGATCGGTCCAGAGGTCACGCAGCACAGAGTCAAAGTGTATGTAAAAGTAATTCCTGCTGGGAGGAAACAGGCAAGGCTGCTGTCTTTGACTGGGATGTTCCACCTCGTAGCCGTAGCAGTTTTTCTGCTGAAGCTTCCTGATGACTGAGGCTAAAAGACCCACTATCATCGCTTTTATGCAGTTCAGCATAAACGAGCAGAACTCGGGGGTCGGAGGGACCTCTCCAGCATCAGAGGCCGGTGTTGGTGGAGGGATTAGAGGTAGCTCTCCAGCATCAGAGGCCTGTGTTGCTGGTGGGATTGAAGAGATCTCATGCTCCCTGCTTTCGTCGTCTGCCATGATGATGATGTTTCTGAACGGGTTGTAACGGCATCCACTTTATATACGTGCGGTCGAGGGGGTGGAGGGGAGGGGTGATTTTTAGGGCGTAGGTTTTTTCATCTGCTTACGTCCTTGAACAGCGTGTTGAAGTAAACGCTCTTTTCTTCAAACGGCCGTATCCGAATCACATAGGGTATCCTGATTCCACAACAGCAGCATTTAGGCAGCTACCATATATTCACCATTCTCTTGTCCAGCTCGCTGGCCATGTCCCAATTCATAAAGGTGCACCGTACTTGACCATCCTTACCATAGTGCATCTCTATTCTTCCGATGTCCGCCTGATAGTCAGAGTCGGGTTCGATGCTCTCCTTCATCATCATGATAATGATAGACATCAAGTTTCTCCATTCGTCTTCAGAAACACTAACCAGGTCATCTATTGGGGGGTCTGCGGCGTCTATGGTGAGCTGAAAGATGCGCACTTCCTCCTCATCATAGTCAAAGGGGCAGACCACTTTACCCCGTTGGGCAGCTCCCTGGTAACTCTCAGGTCTTCCGAAAGCGGCATCGTAGGTACCTGTCTACACATTGTATGAATCTTCTTGGGAGCCCCGGAGGCTGCAACACCCGTTCCTCCTGAATTTTCGTGGTGAGGCTGAATCTTTCCTTTCGGTAGTGCGAGACATGCCTGTGTGTTTTTTTTTTTTTTTTTAAATAGTGCTGGGCCTACCACGCGAAGCTCGCTATATTCTACTCACACTATTTATTGTTAGACAAAACATCACATTTAATGTGTGGCCCATAAGGTTTGACTGGGGGTGGCTGTATTAGGAAAAACAAAAACTTTAAACACTGTGAGACAAAATGTCAATTTTGATGTGTGGCCCAATCACAGAAAACCCAAACCTTCAAACAAAATTTACTGTGAGGCAAAATGTCCATTATGATGTTTGGCTTAATTAAACTTATAAGGAAAAAAACTTGAAAGGAGGGGGTTAGCTTTCAGAGACACACGGGCAAACTGCTGCTGCAGGGGGAGGGTCAGACAGTACCCACTCACCCTCCCCTCACACCACAGACACACGGCCAAACTGCTAAGGGTTTACTGGACAGATAGCTTCAGACCCACCCATTTTCCCAGATCATTCTTTCAATACACAATCATTTAAATAATACATAATTAAATTAATAAATAATAAATATATAAATAAATAATAATTATGATAATACATAAATACTTAAATATATAAATAAATAAAGATATGACACGTCACTGGTCGTGATGTCACCTGGCTACAACCCAACCACGTCCCTTAATTAATTTCCCTTTGAACGTCAAAAGCCTGTCATTTTGATTTATGTGATCTTTATGACCTTTGACCCAACCTGTCATTTTGACGAAAGCGGCAATCTCCATCTCTCTCATAGATGTTAAAATGGTTAAAGTGCACTAAAAAGTTTGTAACAATAAATAATTAATCAAATCTGAAACTATTTAATAAAGAAATTATTTCAATCTACCTTTCCAAACAGGATATCAAATAAACATTATTGATAATAACAAGAAACATTTAATAATGTCCAGTATATAAAATATCTATGTAAATCATACCATATGGTAAATCATACCATACCCTAATATGACAAGTAAGTAATACATTAAGTAATATTATTATAGTAATATTACTTCCAGAGGCAAACCGCCTTTTCTAAACAAGATCTGACGTAATGCGTAGTTTTCCCTACCAAAAGCGACCTTCGACTTAAAAGTGACGATCCGACGTTTAGACAACCAGTGCTTTTCAACACCGTGATGATCCAACCTTTTTGCGAATAAAACACGATGCTTCATAATGGAACGCGTTTATGCAATTTATTGCCTACGTACTTGTGCTGACATGTCTGAGTAGTCTGTAGGGTTTGCAAACTGTTGTAACGTTTTTGATGCAGTTAATTTTAAGTTCATAATGGAATATAGATTTGCCGTAATATTTCTTGCGTGAGAGTCTGAAACAGTTCGCAACTATGAACACGTACATTTTTTGTTTCACCTGAATTGATTAGTATAGAAAATAATCGTATACAGTTGTTAAAAAGGGGAAATTTTGACCAACATGAAATCACCAATAAAATACTTCTATTCATTCAACATTTCATAAAATGCATACTACATTTAAACATTTCCAGCTTTACAGTTTCAGGACAGAACAGCAGCTAACAACGCAATAGCACAAACAAAAGGGCTGCATACAGCGAAGTAGGTCTTGTTTGTTCATTGGCGTGGGAAAAGGCGGTTCTAGTGTTATTATGAGGGTAATAAATGTTACCTGCAAGATGCTATTTTTCTTTTTGTTGCAATTGTTTTCATTATTACTTTATTATTTATTTATTATTTATTTGACACATCACATATTTAAATATTCATCCTTGCATTAGAATACAGACCAGTTAATGCTGATGGTATCATGCTACATCATATGTTTTAAAATTACTACACACTGAATATTGAACTGAAGCTTCACATAAAAAAATTAAATTGCAAATCAAATCGTAATCGCAATTTCTGTCAGAAAAATCGCAATTTGATATTTTTCCCAAATTGTGCAGCCCTATTGGTCATGATGCAAATGAGAAATAGATATAAATATTCAGACGTTTTAAAAATATGAACAATATAAATGAGACATGGACATTAAGAAGGAAAACTACCTAATTGGTGGGGAAAGAATCTGCAAATTGGTATATTAGTGGAATGGGCAATTAATGATCCAGTTTCAGTTATATGTCAGGTCTACAATGTCTAGGTCTCAGAGCATTCAGGTAAACACACATTTATTGACATGAACATTTCCACTTGATCCATCCAGTACTTATGTTAATTGTACAGTTTAGTAAGTGTGCAAGGAGTACAGGTTTAATAGGCGGAGCAGGTGACAGGGCTGTCTAGGGAATTCAATGCTGTTGTTCCGACAGCCCCTTTTCTTTTGCACATCCTTCATCTGGCGTTCACTGGTAACAAGGGCCCACCTGGACCTTGGCAAATGGTAGCTGTCATCAACAACAGTTGAAACGACAGATTGACTGGAGTATTTATCTGTTGTATTGATGCTGCAAGATAACTGCTCAGAATCAAAACTCAGCTGATGCTAGGACAGTCCCCGAAGCAATGTGGGAATTATACAAAGACTATCCACCTGTGGACAGAAGAGTCCAACTCTAGGACAGGGACTAAGTGGATTAAGTGGTGTAAACTCTTGAGGTACAACATTCAAATGACAAGGACCTTGCATGCCCAGCATGAATGCCAACTGCCTAGTAGAAGACCTCTGCAATGATGTAGCTAGCTAGATATATGCTGTAATCAGTAAGACCCTGAGGAAAGAAGAAGGTATAAGTGAAGCAGGTGGGGGCCTAGTACTCTGAAGAGCCAAGTACTCTGAAGAGCTGCATGGAGAGTTGGATATGCCTAAAGGCATGAATATGATCTATTATATCACCAACTTGCACCACTAATCTTCCAAACATACTGGCCATGTCTTCAACATCAAGAGAGAACATGGGCAGAACCTATGTGACTAACCCACCATTCTACAATGCATGCATGATTATTTCTCAAAGATTTGTAATGTGGAATACCCCTACCTGCTGGTGTCATGTTACACGTGACAGCACTAATCCCAACTTTCGCAGCCACAGATGTTGAAATGGCCATCCACAAGGTGAAAAACGGTCAAACTACAGGCCCTGACAATACTCCTGCTTACATCATGAAGATGCTAGCGTGTCTGGGCCAAAGGTAAATGGCAATATTCAGACTGATGGGCAGAGCCTCAGCACAGTCAACTCAGCTTCAAATACCTCGATTCATCTGCTTGGAAATCTGCTTGGAAACTGGGACTTGGATTCATGTCAACGCTGCATGGCTGTAGTGCTGGCAAGAAAATTGAATAATGTGCGCCCAATACTAAACAACTTCAAGGCAAAAGTTTATACATCCATAATTTGTCCTGTTCCCTGTTGGCCAGCAACAACCAAACAAGACAGAGCTTTACACACAATGGAGATACAAATGCTTTGTTGGTTGCTAGGCCTGACCTAAGTAGATAATGCCATTAACACCGATGTCCGAAAGGTAATGGGTGTAGCGCTAATAGTGGAGAAGTTGCACAAAGTGAGGTTGAGATGGTAAAGACATGTGATCTGCCGAACATTGCCTTTTGCCTTAGATCCCCATAGAAGTGTCTGTGAGAAAAGCTTAAAAAGCACTATGATTATTTAAAAGAAGAAATGGAGGTTAGTGTGCAACCAGTGGGAAAAATAGCAGAAGAATAAGAAGCACATTTATTTTGGTACTGGCAGTAGTGGAAAGCTGGGTGGGGCACTAATGTTAAAGCTTACCTAGTGCCCCAGACGGGCTTTGATCAGCCCTGCCTTCAGTACTTTCCCCATAGAAAATCTATTGCAGACAAATACCCCACCAGAGATTGACATTACCGTAAGGCTGGCTGTTAAACATTCAACGAACTAAATATTATTTATAAGTAAATCCAAGAATGATGCAACAAAGCATTGAAATTATGTTTTTTTCAGAATTTTCATAAATTTCAGAAATGTTAACTTTGAGAAATCTAACAAAATATCATTATCATTATTTAAGGGAAGTCAAGTAAGTGACATACCTGGAAAGTAAAATCAGGTCTGAGAACAGATAAAATGTTTTGATAGTAAGGACCCTTTTCAGTCGTGCTGGATTTATTGTTATATGCTGGGTTCTCTGTGTTCTCCTGAATTCATAGTCAATATGGTATAAGACTTGCCCAGCCAGAACAGCGAACAGAACCATGTGACAGGTGGATGGTACGATAGAACAGGGGCTTCATTTATGTGCTGAAGTGCAGAGGGGTTTAAACAAAATGTGAGTAAAAGACAGTCATTTCACATTACAGAAAGGGCTACAACACAATGCAGGCTTGAACACTGGGGTTGGGGTGTATGACTGGAGCCAAGAGAAAAGCAGGAATTAAGGAGCAGAAGAAGTGAATGCCACCTGACTCAAGTGAAACCCAAGACCCCCTGTTTTTTAGGTGCGATCCATGTGCTGGGCTGAATTTGGGCCAAAGCCGAGTAATTAAATAAATTGTATAATTAAAAAATAGAAAAGGATCAACCAACAAGGAGACACCTTACCTGGGTTTTCTTCCTCGTTTCAGTTAACTGCCATAGAAACCATTTAGTACCATTTCGTGTGTGTGTGTGTGTGTGTGTGTGTGTGTGTGTATCTGACAGAATGAGATAGAGGGAGAGGAAGAGAGAGGCAACTGGACAAGAGCAGCCGTGGGGCACCAGAAAGGTGTGAATGATGAGCACTGAGGCTCCCTCTATTCCAGTTGGGTTGCAGATAGCATGAGGGATGAGTAGTTCATGAGCAGAATGTGTTGTGTTGTAACAAGCTGCAGCTAAATGCATTCCTCCTTGCTGTGAACAACCCATTAGCTTGATTTATTGGTGTCAGTAACCACTCTGTTTAAATATCATGTTGAGCCACACCATTGTTTAGGGTCTATGTTTACGGTGGTCACCATGAGTATTACTTTGGAAGAGGGAAGGTAAAAGACAAATGACAAACCCTGCCCTTACATTCCCTCTAGTTTGGATTGACATTTTTGAGTTTGAGGATGCTGCATTCATATTAGTCATTCCAGAGCAGGTAGTGATAATTCATTCCAGCATTCCTTTGCATTTTCACTGAACAGCTGTTCCTTTTGTCTCTAGAGTATCATCATACTGTGCAGTCAAATGCTGCTATACTGGGGTGAGTGTTAATCTCCAACTGTTTGATAGGTATGATAGATTGTGAGGAACTGAAGTATAGAGCTCCTGAATCTCTAAGGAGGTCTAAAGAGGAGTAGAACCCCAACTGAGGTCTCAGCTGGTCATGCTAGGGGGGGTCCCTTATAGAAGAATTCCAAGTTGGAATTCAGCAAATTTACACTATGCACTTTAATACATTGCATACTTTAACATTTCTTCATTTGCCTCATTTTGAAACAATGTGCCTGTCTTAGACTTGTAGTCAAGACCGCCTAAACCAAGACCAAGACACTATGAATACTAGAGGGTATCGAGACCAAGACTAAGACCAAGACAGACCGAGTCAAGACCAAAACAAAGTCGAGACAATACGAAGACTGGGACCGAGACCGAAAAAAAAGACTCCTTTAACATTTGTGTGCTGATGAAGACTGACATGATGGGTACTGACTGGTCCCAAAGTCATCTGACAAAACAGCTAACACCTCCAACAACTGTCTAAAGGATACAAAATATGTAACTGATTTCAGTTATACTTAATTTGTAGATGTAACATCAAATTGAAGATACACAATTATAAACTTGAAATTGCATCATCTCCCATTGTAGTAGTACTAGCCAAATGACTCTGTATGATATCAACTTCCTTGAAATGGATTAGGCCTGTTAAGTTAAATCAACACAACGTGATATGCAGATGTTATTTAAAAGTCAATGGTCACATTTATTTAGTCAAACAACACCATTTTAAGTTAAATACTGTAATCAAACAATATAAAGACATGCACACATGTCACATGAATCAAATGCAAACTACAAATACTATATACCAATACAAACTGCACATCAAATTGTGCATTAATAAGAATAAGGACACGTGCTTAAAAGATTCTGACATCTTGATGTCAGCAGTGGCATGTGATTACATATTTAATTAATGTTTAACTAGCGCTGCTACACTGATTTTGTGCGTATAACGCGTACTTTAATTGGATAAGCTCCAATTTATGAATCACAACAAAACGCATGTATGTCATTGATTGGTTGCACTTGAAGGGCGTGAAAGGTCTAATAATAATAATGTTGCATTATCGAACATTATGGTGTGTGTCATGGATACTTTTTGCTCCACATCTTGCGACCACTATGTCGATCTGAGACAGCAAGACCAATACAGTGAGACCAAGACAAGACCGAGCGATCCGAGACCAAGACTCTGGGATGACAATGAAGTGAACTTGAACTTGAAATGGTCTCCATTGTCCTTTCAGCATGAAAACTCTCATAGTGTGAAGCTTAGATTTTAAAGAGGTCTGCTAAAACTGTCAACTCATTTTAATCAGGTCTTAAACCATTGCTATTTTCTACAGCTTTTCAGTAAATTTAATTATTATTATTATTTTGTCTTTTAAATGAGATTTTGATGTATTTTATTTAAATATGTTCTTCTTTGAATTGTGTTGTATTTAAATTGTGTTATACAGTACAATCCCATAATAATGCTCTTTAAGGGATCTGGCAAAACAGTCTATTATATCCAAAGTCCGTTATATCCAGAGTTGCTATATGCTAATACCACAACTACAGGACACCATTTACTCATGCCACACCCCAGCAGACACACTTGCGGTATAGATTATTATATTGTACATGTAGTAATCCAACTTTACCTGACTGTTGAAAGTATATATGGCCTATAGGTGATTATACATGTATGGTACAGTAGTAACCTTGATCTCATTGCTTACTGCATCCCTCCAACTGCGAGCGTTGTCTGCCAACGCATAGCGTGCCTGGTGATGGACAGCCACATAGACTAATCAGTGTTACTTGCTGTTATACCATGCCTATTTATAGAGCGCAATTATAAAATTTCAGAATGTCTCATTCACCTATGTCTAGCCAACCCCTGTGTAAATAAGCTTCAGAGCTCAAAAGTATTGACTATAAATGTTTATAATGTGATTTTCTGCAATTTCTTAGCATATGAGAAAATAGGTTTTTGAAAAGTATATGTTTAAAGTTGATTTTAACAAAAAATAGTATAATAACATTATAAATGGTTTCAGATTATTGGTGCTGAGTTTGTGCTGAATGAAAGCAAATGGAACACTTTGGGATAAATGTTTAGATAGGTGAAATATTTTAAAATGTCAAGGCATGTCAGACTACCCTGAAGGTGACTGAGAGGCCTCAGATTCCTGAGGGTTAATAATCCTGACTACGTATCTGCCCTGGATATTACAGGCACACCACACGCCTTATAGGTGGAACCTGTATGTCCGTAATAGCTGAACAGAACTACAGCTAAAAGCAGCCCTGGGGACCAAATTGTCCATTATAAGTGAAATTCTGTCATATGTAATATCTGATGCTTTTTCTGCATGTTCGTAAAGACGCACGGCCAGCGGACCGACACCAGCGGACCTCGTCTCTTATAGACGATATTCCGTTATAAGCAAGTCCACTATAACGGCATTATACTGTATAAACAAACTTGCTTTGCCTTGCCTAAACTATTAATGAGAGAATAATACTGAGCAAGAGAAAAGTAATACAGAGAATTAAATGTATCATGAGAGAGAGAGAAAAGGGACAAGAATCCAAAAGAAGAAAAGAACGGCATAAGTAGAGAAAAGATGGAGAAAAAGAAGTGTGTAGAGTTGAGTGTGCAGAAAGAGTGTGATGAGTGTCTAGGGCAGAGATGGGCAATCTTATCCGCAAAGGGCTGGTGCGTATGCTGGTTTTCGCTGCAACACCCTAATTAGATTACTAATTAGAGGACTGATTGGTTGAAGAGTCCTCACACCTAGGTTTGAACAGCTGGCCTACAAGTTATCCCAAAAACCTGCATACACATTGGCCCTTTGCAGATAAGATTGCCCACCCCTGGTCTATGGTGTGCAGAAATGTAATAGGATCAAGCATATCCTGAAAATGGGACAGGAAATAGCAAAAAACATATCGACTGTGAGCTGATAGAATAAGATAAAATTACTGTCAGCTTTTACAGCTCAAGTGATATAACGATACACATCTGTCTGTTGCAAAAACTGAAAATCTCATTAATGCCAACAGAGCTGAGTTTTCAGCTGAGCTGAGCAGAGATATGGAGGGAGATGAGAAGCAGCAGAAGGAGAGGCGCAGCCTTACATCTTGGTCCAGCTCCAAAGAGTTAATGTTGCGGACCGCTGATGGATCGGGTGTCAGCAGTGAGTACCATGCCCACACAAGACGAATGGAGGTGTGCCCATGCCTTTCTACTACCTGCCCTCCGGCCAGCCTGCCCGAATCCTCTTGCCCTTGCATGATGTGCCCTCCTCATGCCTTGTCTGCCTGTCTTCTGCGATGCCAAGTACAAAGCTTTGACGACAGAATCTTCACCAACTTCTCTCTTTGAAATTCAATAATTAAAATACAACCTAAAACATCTTATTTGGACAACCTGATCCCTCTACATATACATATCTACTTTTGCGGTAAATTCAGTTTTCTCTTAATGCTGGACTGACGCTTGCCTGTACACTTAATGAACATGCCGGTGTGAATGACACCACACACTCATTTAGAAAACACAAAAACACTCACATTCAGCTTCAAGCATCCAAGGAAATGATACAATTTTGATACCATCAATGCTTTACTTTATTCCTAAAGTACGGGGTATATTTTGTTTTTTTTTACTCATGGCCCTGCTGTCATGATTTATGGTCCAGACCAGACCCAGAATACTGACATGTGCATGATGAATATTCCCACTAAAATTCCCTCTCTCTGTGTATGGCCCTTTTTTGCCCTCTTGCACCTTCATTTAATTTCTCGCTCCCTCTGTCTCTCTCTGCCCTCTGGAGGGGGTATCAGTGCAGGGGAGGGGGGTTGGTGAAGTGATCTGTGTGAAAACCTCCTGTTTTGTGTGGCACTGAGCTGGGGGAGAAATGGCTTCTGGGTAGGTATTGGGAGAGAGGCGCCGGTGCTGGATAGGGAGGCAGCAGATGGTACACCACACTGAGATGACTGTTGGGCAGGGTGGGGGGGGGGGGGGGACATGAGGATCCAGGGATCGGGGGGCACTATTCCCATTGTGCCAGTAGGCATTAGATGGGGGGAAGGGGTGTGAAAGAGAGAAATAAGAGAGGTTTGGAAAAACATGGAGGAGGAGTCACCCCAAAATCCAATTTCTCTTGGTGAGAAGGTGAAGCTCCGGTAACCCCCCAATATTACATAAATTTTCTAGCTTCCAGGATCGGTCTGCTCCACTTGGAGAGGCAGCACAATCGGAATAGATAGGCAAGCTGGACAGATGGTCCCAGAACCGAAATTAACATCAAATTAAAGAATTTGCCTCCACCATTCTTAAATGTCACAGGAAAATATTTTTGAAATGTCCGAGATGTCCCTGCATAACTCATGTGCCACATCCCTCAAACGGGCAATGGCTTTGACCTGGACCATTTGAGTGTGCTCAGTGCTCTGAGAATGTTCTTGGAATCCTTTCTGCACATGGTGGTGATGGCAGCTACATGCTAGTGGAAAGAGTGCAGGATCTTGCCGCTTTGCACCTGGGGAGCCATGTGTGAGGAGCTGCAGCAAGAGCTTTATTTCCATAAGCCATGAGGGTAACCAACTCACGCTGGCTGCCCCATTCTCTGTGGAGCTACCAGATCCCCACCACTGTCCAAACTGCTTATGTTCATTGTTTGTATTTCAGTATTGACTGCTTTGTCCAAAGGCACATCTGGGGGGGCACAGTGCCTTTTTGTTATATTTTTCTTAAATATCTTCACAGCTCTGGCATGCAATTAATTCCTGTTCCTTTGGGCCAGCGTCCATTAAATATAATGGTAACAATCACTGGGGGGGACCTCACACATTCAGGGATCAGGGCTGGCCTCCACTCTCTGCATGCAGTTTGATTGTTCTTCCCATGCTGTGCTAAGACATGCTGGTGAATCAGGGTATTCAGGCATTTCCTGGCCATGCCCCCCCTGAAACACTACCCACCACCTCTTTGATTCAATTTACATTTTATTTTTTAATAAAGGCATTCATTCTAAAACAAATAAGCTCAGTCTCTCTCAGGGGCATTGCTACAGATCATTTGCTTGCCCAGTGCTCACCCCGAGAAATTATACTATTCTGGCACCAGCACTGAGGTGAATGGGTCTCTGACTCAAATTATTAGTTTGCATACTAGGTGATAAGAAGAGGACATAGAGCTTGACCTTTAGAACCATGTAGTGGGTAAGTGGATGGAAGATTGCCAGGCAGGCCGACGGAGGGATGAGTAGATCTTGTTAACCTTACAGATTCTAAGAAGTATTCAACCAATTAGATGCCTTACTATGTCAGTTTCTACCCCCACGAGCCTGCTTAAGTTTTTTGATCCTTCCTTCATAGTGATTCGGTATTTTATTTGTAGTGCTCTGCATTCCATTATTTTATGACTATCCTGCTTCTTAACTAGATAGTTGACCAGTACTTTCAGGAGATGGCAACTTCAAATGTAATTAAAGAAAATTTGGATATTTTCTTACCTAAACACCCTTTCACATAAAGGAGCTTGGAGCAAACCAACCCGATTAACAAATTCAGCAACTGGCAAATGATCGAGGTCAAGCTTATACCCGGGGATTTATGTTCAAGTAGTGCTCGCTACTGGCCAGTGTTTAGGCAACATTACAGTGTGTTGTGTTGAATTTACATTTTAGAATCTCCCCTGCCACCAATGGTTCTTACTGGACTGAGTGACTTTGCTCTCTAGTTGTGTGGTGCTTTAGATAAAAGCTTCTGCCAAATAAAGGTAAAACTGTAGATATAAACTGTGGTGTTTTTAATAGACAGAGACAAAAGGGGTGTATGTCAGTATATATGGAGAGACAGATTTAACATCGCTGTTATGTCTCTTTGTGGTGCCATTGTGCAGACTTTTCAATGGACAAAGTTGTTGATAAATCTGGCATTTTGGGTGTGGGGGGTTTCTGTGTTGGGATGGTACTATATTAAAATATTGTCACAGTGTCTGCAGTATCATGACTTGGTGGCAACATGTTATGACCTTGGCTCAAAACGGCTGCACATAATCGTGGATACATGACATCCAGACCCAAAAGATGACCTGAACACACAGTTTAAAGTGTCTCATAATTTATTTGACCCATAGACATCAGAAAAGGGATGTAGCCAAAACAAAAAACAGAACCCCAAATGCTTATAGAAACAAAATAAGCCACTAATTAAAAAATGAACATGGATTAGCTGTGAAGAAACATGGACTGGGAAAGGAGAAAGGGAGCTAGATAATTTTTTGGTACATATGTACATGCCCTCCCAGAGTGGCCAAGCCACTGTGTCAGCAAGACACGGCAGCATTGAAACAGTTTGGTCCCTGACTTATTGCTTAAAATGAGACCTGGGGGGTATTGCACGAAGCAGGATTAAGGGAAAGTCTGGCTTATTTCGATAAATCTGTTTTATTTAATTGAGAGTTCCGTTCCATCAACATGTCTTAAATGAATCCCTGCTGAGTTACCATGGTAACTTGCACCTCCGAACAAGTCTGCTTGGGACCAGGTTAACTGTCTCGCTTATTTAAGCGGTGTCTCAAAAAATCTCTGACGTGTGGGAATATTTTCCCTAAAGATCGTTCCGTTGGACGAAATTCCTCAATCTTACAATTCATGTCATATAATCTGACATTATATTTTACATTATCTGATTGATTTTTTTTTGTTAATCTGTAAGGTGTAGCAAAATGACATGATTTTGTTTGAGTTAGCAGGAGAATGACTCTTGTAAATATGTATATTAAAATGGAACCCTGTAATCAGTGCTGTGATAAAAAGCAAGAGGAGAAAGCAAAGAATAAAAATCATCTTTTCTGAAGTAAAGCTCTGCGAGAACAGAGCTGAGATTGCTACATAATCA
The DNA here is from genome assembly GCA_019775915.2 of Cyphomyrus plagiostoma. Classification (NCBI taxonomy): domain Eukaryota; kingdom Metazoa; phylum Chordata; class Actinopteri; order Osteoglossiformes; family Mormyridae; genus Cyphomyrus; species Cyphomyrus plagiostoma. The sequence continues at coordinate 172,481 of JABFEA020000099.1, read as the reverse complement.
ATATAATAAAGCCTATAAAATCATATCTTAGCGTCCCAATTCATTCCAAAATAATTACAGTAAAATCCCATTATAGTGGACTCGCTTATAATGGAATATGGTCTATAACGGACGAGGTCCGCTGGTCCCGGCCGTGCACCTTTACGAACATGCAGAAAAAGCATTGGATATAGCGGACTTGCATATAACGGAATTTTCGCTTATAATGGACAAACAATTTGATCCCCAGGTCCGCTTTTAGCAGTAGTTCTGTTCGGCTGTAATGGACATGCAGTTCCGCCTACATGGCGTATGGCGTGCCGGTGATATCCAGTGCAGATACATACGTAGTCGGGATTATTAATAGTCACACATCTGGTGAGGTAAAGTTGGATTACTACATGTGCAATATAATAATCTA
>JABFEA020000099.1:157084-170042 GCA_019775915.2 Cyphomyrus plagiostoma | reverse complement strand
TGAACAGTTCACTTTGAGCATGTGTGAACTGAACTTTGAACTAGATCATGAAAAGTGTGAACTTGCACAACACTGCTCATGAGGATATATGGATTGAGGTGAGGAAGAGATAAAATGAACTATATGTGAAGTGATTAGTTTTCACTGTTGACACATCACGGTACACGGTACACAAACCATACGTTACCTCACAAGCCTGTCAATCATGTTATTTGCTCTAGAAACATTTTGCGGAGCAAAATATTCCAAAATGCTTGCATATTGTTTGGATACCTATGGTTAAGGTTAGGGTTGTCAGGGACATTTCCTGTCCCACTCTGTGTCCCTTCACCGTTTGGCCAGTGGCTGCCTGTGATCCCCTGTCTTATTTTCGAATCCTGCCTCCTCTGTTTTTATAGTGAGAACAGATTCCCAAAAGATCGTTACGTCGGATGAAATTCCACGATCTTACTATTGATGTCATGTAATCTGTTGAATTATGTCCTCATCAGACATATTTTACATTATCTGATTGATTTTTTTTTGTTAATCTGTAAGGTGTAGCAAAATGACATGATTTTGTTTGAGTTAGCGGGAGAATGAGTCTTGTGTATGTGTGTGTGTATATGTATGTGTGTGTATGTATGTATATATGTGTATGTATGTATGTGTGTATGTGTGCGTGTATGTGTGCGTGTGTATATATATATATATATATATATATAAATAAATGGAGCCTATAGTCAGTGCTGGGAGTAAAAGCAAGATGAGAGAGCAGAGAATAAAAACCATCTTTTCTGAAGTAAAGCTCTGCATAATACTTCCATAATATGGAGAACAGAATTGAGATAGCTACATAAGCAATATAATAAAGCCTATAAAATTATGTCTTAACATTCAAATAAATTCCAAAATAATTACAGTAAAATCCCGTTATAGTGGACTCGCTTATAAAGGAATATCGTCCGTAACGGATGAGGTCTGCTGGTGGTTCCGGCCCCGCGCCTTTAAGAACATGCAGAAAAAGCATCGGATTCAGCACACTCGCATATAATGGAATTTCGCTTATAATGGACAACCAATTTGGTCCACAGGGCTGCTTTTAGCTGTAGTTCTGTTCGGTTAAAACAGACATGCAGTTCTACCTACATGGCGTATGGCGTACCGGCGATATCCAGTGCAGATACGTACATAGTCAGGATTATTAATAGTCACGCCTTTTGTCAGGTAAAGTTGGATTACTACATGTACAATATAATAATCTATACCACAAGTGTGTCTGCTGAGGTATGGCATGAGTAAATGGTGTCCTGTGGTTGTGCTCTGGGCATACAGCAACTCTGGATGTAACAAACTGTTTTGCCAGGTCCCTTGAAGTCCGTTATAACGGTATTTTACTGTAAAATAAAAGTGTACACATATTACAAAGGTGAAACATGAAATGCATTCATTTATTTGGGCTTCTTTAATATCCCTGTTGTGCGCACTAAGTGACACTATGTAAGTCTGTCTTGAATGAACCTTGATTAATTAAAACTGAACTACCTTTGTGGAACGACATGGGAAGTTTAGAGATGGAGGTAGGTTGAGTCAGATTTTTTTGGCTATAAAAGGAGTTGAGTTTGCATTTTTTTAGCTACTTTCATGGAATAGCCTACCCCCCAGTGTTAGATGTTACCTGCCCTGTTTTTGTAGTTAGTCTTTGTTTACTTTTGACCTATCGTGGTCCTTTTGATTTTGTTGTATTTGTAGTGTTTTTTGTTTTGTTAAATTAACCCCATTTTTGTTCTCGGAGCCACCAGTGGGTTGTCCACCTTTTTCTGCCTGCACCATGCCACATTGTCGCGCCCAAACCGGCCGAGTCCATGACAAAGGCTGGGTAAGGATTAGGTTAGTCGAGCTCCCCTGTAATTTGAACCATGGAGTATACTTACACAATATGAGTGACACGCATATTGTTTTATAGTAAACTTTTTCCTTTTTTAAGTGAAAAGAATACACTACAAAACAATGATAAAAATTACAGTGTAGTACATACATAAGCCAGTAACGTGGTTGTTTATTATTATTATCCCCACTTGTGTGGGGGCAGAGTATCCCTCGAGAGGAAGGTATTCCAGTCTCGGATGCTGTTCTGTGCGCTCGTGTCACATGCACGTTCATGGCTTTTATGTGCTCAGGTTTTCAGACTAATTAAATGCCAATTCCGCAATGTCCAACCCCGCCTTCCTGCAGGTTGCAGCCAGGGGCTTCTCAACAAAATGTGTCCTCTGCATTTAACACTTATGTGACATTTCAGGCAGTTAATTCAGTACACAGGTAGCAGTGCTTGGGGTTAGTACCTTGCTCAGGGTAATTCAGTGATATTTTGCTGGTTAGGGTTTTCAACCAGAAATCTTTTGACTACAAGAGTGCTTCCCTAACCATTAAGCCACCACTGTAGAAAGATAATTGTTATGGTTATGATTGTAACTCATTAATCGGGTTAAACATTTTTATGTCATGCTGTATATTATGATATTTCTATGCATGTCCAACTCCCCTGTAAATCCCAATTATTTAATTTCACATTGTATGGCTACAAGGAACAGCCATGACCTCTATTTTGGTCAAATTCAGTACCATACTCTATCAAAAGCAAAAGCATAAATATATATGGTTTTCCACTGGTTTTCTAAATTCTTTGAAATTTTCAGTTATCTGAAGTGCCTCATATTTTTTCACATTGGTATCAGCCTTGGTATGCAACACGTGTCTGTGTTTCTGTGTCTCGGTCCCAGTGTATGAGCAAGAGCCTGTGGTTGCTAAGGCAATTGGGAATGACTGCAAAATGCCAAGTTGCCATGGCAATGCTTAGAACATTTTTTAAAAAATCAGGTCTATTCAAATACAAAAATGTAACAGATTTAATCAGAGGAGTCTGTTTAATTGGTGCAAATCAATTAAATGAAAAGTTACAAGGCCACCATCAGATTCATTGTCTAAGTCATGCTCGTTAAAAACAATAATAACACTTAATTCATTGTTTAATTCATTCTTTCATTTTACTATTATTTTGAATAATAAAATTAATTTAATTTCCCATAAGCACCAGAACTTGAGTTTAAATTATATGAAACAGTAGCAACCTCCTTCCCAGTATCAAACACTATGCCATCTGATGTCACATTACCTTTTACATTTAATTCACTCTCCTTTAATACTGTTTTTAGTGTTGTTTAATAACCTGGACTAGTAATGCAGTTTGTCTTAATTAAATTTTCTATTTACAGTTCTTTATTTATCTCACTGTGTTCCCCCTGAGTGAGTTACAGAGCTGAATGTGGAAAAAATGTAAATAGCATTTAACATCAGGAAATTAACATGGAAAAAGATCCCATTAAATGCTTTTAATTGGGTGGCAGTAAGGAGAGGTGTGAATGCTGCTTTACAGAAGGACAGGAGTGATGTAAAAGGGGGGGGTGGAGTCATGATAATTCTTTAAGAGTCCATTGGTCTGGATTGGGGGCCAAAATGACATGCTTTTATGGTTTTATGGGGCCCAAAATCTCTATCAGCACTCCTGCAGAAGGAATAATGGTTCACCTTTATTGTTTCACAGAGACAAGCGGTAAATACTCTGTAGCAAGTGTACACTGACAGGAAACTTGGCCCCTTTGCACAGCTCAGTGAGCTCAGCCAGATTCATGTGGCTGTTCTGGGTAGGAATTAGCTGGATTTACTGCTCCCCTTCTCTCTGTAATCTCTTAATCTCACTGCGATCAGCTTTTGGGGGGCTCTTTCAGTTGCCCCAGTAGGCCCTACTTTAGCTTGTTTGCTCTTCTCAAAATGCCCTCGCTATGGCAGGGATATGCAGCACAGTGCAGATCAGCCCTTGCACCTGCCCCTCAGATTTAAGAATGCTCCTGCTCCTGAGCTCTTTCGTGCCAAAGGGCAAGGAAACACCCACTTGAAAAGCAAAGAGTGTGGTGTGGTGTCATAATGGGGGGGGGGGGGGTGCACTCTTCTCAAAAAAGCCAGGTATGTTTTAGGATGTTTTTCCACTGCACCAGGTACTGTACCTTTGGTACACAAAAATACCAAAAGGATAGCACTCCAAGGTGTTACTTTTCCACTAGCATAAAAACTGGTAATGCCTCTGAATGACATTACAATGCAAGGCAGGTGTTTTGTACCAAATTTGAAAAATGGCTGTAGTCTATCATAAGGCTGGCCGATGAGCGATATTAATAGCAACATCACATATTATGCACATGCAATTCTGACATGACAAGGGCCGCAGTAGTCAGCTGGTTTGAGATCAGGCATTTTGTATCTTCATAATGTAATGGGATTATGTTTCGCTAAAACCTTTCTACTTTGTCATAGGAAAAGAAACTTACTGTAGCAAGTACTGCAATTTTAATGATTATTCATTTTAAAGATTATCTAGTATATGTTTAAAAATCAGTATAAAGTGAGTGCTGCATGCGTTTTCTGATCATTTTCATCCCTACAGTTTAAATCACTCATAAATGGATTTGTCTGAAATTTATTTATGTTGAACTCTGGACTCACTGCCAAAATACTTTACTTCATAAATATCCCAATATTAATTTCAACAAAATCATATCGCAATATTTGAGTTTTCCAATATCATGCAGCCATAGTATATTATAGCAAATACTTTATTTCTTATGCCATTCTGATCTTTTTTAGTTATTCCAACCAGATTGCAATTAAAGCTTGTTTCTCATTTGTCCATGCATACATTATTATTATCACTATTTTTACTTTGTTCGTGCCTCCTCTTTCAAGGAAGAAGGCAACCACATATGACATTCCTTCTGCAAAAAATACTTTTCAAGGTAAAAAAGTACAGTAGTACCTCAGAACTTGAAGTTAATCCATTCAGAACTCTGGATCGAATACTATAAAGTTCGAGATCTGATCGAATTTTCCCCATAAGAAATAATGGAAAACCAATTAATTGGTTCCCGGCCCCAAACAAATGACACATAAATGTGTTTTTTTTTTAGCATTTAAACACAAAATGAACTCGATAAAACAAGAAGAGCATATAATTTAATTTGTAAAGTAAGAAAATAAATGTATCCAAACAATGTGCAAACAATGTAAAAACAATGTGTCCTGCTCCGATCGTCCACTCCTTCCGTGTGCCACGCCCCTCGTTAACCCTGCGTGGAATCCCCGTGTGATCAGCTATTTCTGGTTGTTGTCATTAGTCCTCTGTATTTAGTCCGCGTTTCAGTTTGTGTTCCCAGTCCGGTTATTGTATTGTCCATCTGCGTTTTGCCTCCCTTACCTATAATTAAACCCCATATTCCCCAATACCGTGACGTCTGCACCTTTGTCTCCATTCCGTCCCTGCTCGGCGTGACAATATTATTATAATTAAATGTATTAATTGTTTATTATTAATATTAAGAAAATGAATAAGAAATCTTTATTTTTAAATGTATTTTATTATATAATAATATTCACTGTTACAGTCTATCATTGTATAAATGTATTTTTACTGTCTAAATATATGTATTCAGCTAGTGTAAACATGCACGATGCTGTCACAGCGAATATGAGACTGAAGGTTTACCTTTTGTTTCCGCTGACAAACGTGCTACGTGACTCATTTCCCCGCACATACAAGTTATCTTAGGTCAGCGTTCACGGTTTGACTTCTGAGATTCAGATCGAGCTCTAGGTAATTTTTTTTTCGAACAGGTTAGTTCGACTTTGTGTACTAATGAGTTCAAGTACTGAGGTGTAATTTCTTTCATGGTCATTGTTTTTGTCATACTATCTACATTGTTGGCTTGAAGCATTGTAAAGTCATATTACAGCGGAATCCGCTTATTGTGATCACGTCTGTCTGAGTGACATTGATCACTATAAGCGGATGATCATTTTAACCAGTTTTTCCCTTTTTCTTTATGTCTCAGACAGATTATCATATAATTTACATTTGTATATTTATTACATGAATACAAATAAAATGGACAGCATCGCTATCACTTTTATTGACTCTTTCAACATACAGTAGCCTACAGCTGTTTCAAATGCTTTTCAAATTACAGTACTGTGCTGTGGCGTCTTCAGTCTCGAGACTATGGAATTTTGCGTTCGGTTTGGTTACTCCGTGGATTGATTGCAGCGTCTTTGGTGGCTGTAGAGCCCAATTCTGGATGTACAGCTCCTGGTGCATTTTTGGCAGATGAAGACGGCATCTAGTTTCACTGAGGATTTCTCTGCGTTTTTTCTGCGTTCTCTCCTCTCTGTCCACTGTAGGTGTCACTTTTGTTAAATTCTTTACACCCGCCTTGACAGTATGCCTCCAGCAAGTGCGATCTGCTGCTGCAGCTTCCCATGTTGTGGGGTTGATGTTGCAGGCTTTCATGTCGCGCTTGCAGACGTCTTTGTAGCGCAGGGCTGGCCTCCCCACTGGTCTGTCACCAGAGTCCAGTTCTCTGTCATCGATGCGGTGAACATGGCTCAGCCAGCGAAGGCGGCACTGGGTGAGCAGAGTATACATGCTGAGGATGCCTGCCTGTTCCAGGACAACCGTGTTGGGAATGCGGTCCTGCCATGTGATGCCCAGCGTAGCAGTGGAGATGGAACTTGTTGAGTATGTGTTCCTGGCGGGCATACAGGGTCCATGTCTCGCTGCCGTACAAGAGGGTGCTGAGGACACAGGCCTAGTAGATATGGATCTTGGTGTTGATGGTAAGCATGGTGTTCTCCCACACCCATTTCGTGAGACGTGCCATCATTCCAGCGGCCTTGCCGATCCGTTTGTCGATTTCAGTGTCAAGTGATAGGTTGCTGCAAATGGTGGAGACTCCTCCACTACCTCCAGGGTGTGGTCACTGATGCGGATGCTGGGGATGCTGCTGACATCCTGACTCGTGATGTTGGTCTTCTGGAGGCTGATGGTGAGGCCGAAAGCGCTGCAGGCGTGAGCGAAGCTGTTGATCAGTCGCTGGAGGGCTTCCTCAGTATGGGTTGCTAGCGCTGCGTCATCGGCGAACAGCATTTCCCGCATGTGTATATGACGTACCTCGGTCTTGGCACATAGATGGGCTAGGTTGAAGAGCTTCCTGTAATTTCTTGTGTGGAGGTAGACGCTGTTGTCGCAGGAGTCGAAAGCGTGAGAAAGTAGCAAGGAGAAGAAGATGCTGAAGAGTGTAGGAACGAGGACGCAGCCCTGTTTCACCCCATTGTTAATTGGGAAGGAGTCTGATGAAGAGCCGTCATGCTGTACTGTGCTCTGCATGCCCTTGTGAAAAGATGTGATCATCTTGAGTAGCTTCAGGGGGCATCCAATCTTGAAGAGCAGTGCGAAGAACCCCTTTCTGCTGAAAAGGTCAAAGGCTTTGGTCAGGTCGATAAATGAGATGTAAAGCAGCTGTTGCTGCTCTCGGCACTTCTCCTGCAGTTGTCAAATTGTGAAAATCATGTCCGTTGTCGGTCTCCCAGCTCTAATGCTGCATTGTGACTCTGGGTAAACTCGCGTGGGGAGGACTTGGAGCCTGTTAAGGACCACTCTGGTGAAAGCTTTTCCAGCGATGCCCAGGACAGAAATGCCCCTGTAGTTGTTGCAGTCGCTGCGGTCGCCTTTGTTTTTGTAGAGGGTGACGATGTTGCCGTCGCGCATGTCCTGAGGTGCCCTCTTCTCAGCACTGGCAGAGCAGCTCATGCAGACGGGTGAGCAGAGTGGTCGACTTGCCAGCCTTGTACAACTCGAGGGGTATGCTGTCTTTGCCTGGTGCTTTTCCGCAGGCTTGGGCGTCTATGGCTTTGCTGAGCTCCTCTAGAGTAGGTATGGCATTGAGCTCCTCTAAGACTGGCAGGGCCTGGATGTGCTGCAGAGCATCTGCGGTGCCGACAAATTCCTGGGTGTAGAGTTGCTGGTAGTGCTCAGGCCCATCATTCCATCTGTTTGGATCTGTCTGTGATAATGTCGCCGGCTGAGGACTTCAGTGGCGTGACCTTGGTGGCAGACGAGCCGACAGCCTTCTTCATGCCTTCGAACATGCCACAGGCATTGCCGCTGTCAGCAGCTTGCTGGATGCTCAGGCAGAGGTTCAGCTAATAATCGTTGGTGCAGCGGCGGGCCATGCATTGGGCTTCACTCCTAGCCTTCCTTAGTGCAGCTAGAGTGCCCTCTGAGGGGTTGTTCTTGTGCTTGATGAGTGCTGCTCGCTTGGCTTCTGTTGCAGGCTCAATCTCTGTGACATTTGCCTCGAACCAGTCGGGGTTTCTTCTCTCCTTCTTGCCAAATGTAGCTATGGGTTGATGGTATGCGATTTCCCGAATGAAACTCCACATCTCCGCTACGCTGACTGTTGGGGGGTCCTGGAGGGCTTGCGTGATGGATTCTGTGAACTGGGTGCATAGTTCGGGAACAGAGGTTCTAGCTGCGTTGATTCGTGACCACCCTTTCTGCCTTGTGCGATAAAGATGCTTAGGCTGAAGTCGCAGTTTGCTTCCGACTAAGGAGTGGTCTGTATCGCAGTCAGCACTGTGATAGCTGCGGGTGACGAGGATACTGCGAAGCATAGTCCTGCGTGTGATGGCCAGGTCTAGCTGGTGTCAGTGGCGGGATCTGGGGTGCCGCCATGACACTCGGTGAAAAGGCTTGGTGGAGAATAACATGTTTGTAATGCAGAGGTCATGGTCGGAGCAGAGTTCAAGAAGCCTCTGGTCATTCTCATTCAGTTTGCCGACACCGAAGTGGCCTAGACACGTGGGCCAGGAGTTGTGGTCACTTCCCACCCTGGCATTAAATTCGCCGAGTAGGACTAAGGCTTCTGAGGAAGGCACTCTTCTAATGGCGGCATGGAGTTCCTCGTAGAACTGATGTTTGATCTCTGCAGGAGAGCAAAGTGTTTGAGCATAGAAGCTCAGGATGTTCAGAGGGCCAGTGCAGCAGGAGAGTTGGAGGGACAGGATCGTTTCAGTGCCGCCATCTGGAGGCACCACTGAGGTAAGGAGGGCGTTACTCATGGCGAAGCTGATGCCATGCTGTCGTGGTTCCACAGGTCTCTTCCTCTGCCAAAAGAAGGTGTAGTGCTTCTCTCTGAGGCTGCCGTCTGCAGGGAGTCTAGTTTCCTGGAGGGCAGCGATGTCAATGTTGAGCTTCTTCAACTTCAGTCATCAATGACAGAAAGGTCGTCGGTAAGGCCAGGGCACATAGTCCTGACACTCCAACTTCCCAGCTGTAGAAATGGTTTTTTCTTCTGTTGAAATTTGCCTGGTGCAGTGTTTGCGGTCTGCTTGTCGAGTTGATCTCTAAGCTCCAAGCACCCAATGAAGCAGGCAGACCGTGGCGGGTCAGCACCCTATTAGCCGGGGGCTGCCCAGCTTGAGGTGGGTGGTAGCTGACCAGTGGAATGCGATGGATCCTCCCACCATTGAAGACAGCCCGTAGCACCCTTGGACATGGGCTTATAACTCGTAACTGCTGTGTTCCGTGTTGTGATGACGCTGTAGGACAGCGGCATTGGAGTGGGCCTTAGGGGCTCCACACCGGATTTTCTGTCTGGGTTTACTCCCGTAGCCTTTTCTCCTCCCGGAAGATACCCCACAAGGCAGCGGTGATCCAAAAATCAATCCCACTACTAACCCCCACAATTTTCCACTGCACGTTGCAGGTCCACTTGCAGGGCCGGATGCAGTTTAAAGTCATATCCAGGACCAATACAGTACTGTACAAATTAAATTTGTACAAATATGCCATATTACTGTAATGCTGGCAGCATCTGCATATCCCGTCATAACTCACAAGCATATGTATATAGCCCCATGTACATCTGGTATATAGCCCCATGTTTGTATTTGCTAGAGTAGATACTTGTGCTGTGTATACGGTTCTTGCATATGCCTTTAGCTGTGGTTGTACTCTTTCCAGGTCCTCGCGTGTCTTAGCCATTGTGTTATTACCCGCCATGTGTGTGCCTTACCGTCCTTAGTGTAACGCCCACATGTTTCCCTGTCTTTCATGTGTTTAATGTTATTATTTCTTGTTGGGGGGCATTTAAAGAGTAACATAAAGAACAACTTTGTGTCAGTCTGTCTCTCGCCATTTTCATTTGCCGCCACCGTGGATCCTCGGTCTGCTTGGCGCTTCAGTACACGAAATATAGCTTGTTTTAGTTTTGCTGCTGCACCTTGGTGGCTAATTTTTGGCAGATTATTATAAGGTTTAATGAGCCTATATTTGTCATTGAAAGAAAATTACTAAAACTATTGAGTATGATTTTGAGTTGCTGCAATGAAATTTCGGCAAAAAGGACTAGGTTTCCACATTATTATTTCACTTTGATTTGCGGTGTTTGAATTCAACACCCTGTAGATTGATAATTGAAATTTCTATCAAACATTGTGGCATCCTTACACATTACCCAGTCCATATCAGTATAGACATCCAGCATGATTTTTCCCATTGAGATCTAATGTTCCTTTAATATTTTTGAGCAGTGTTTTTTTTCTTCCATGACACCTAAGGAAATCCATAGATTCCTTACCAGGCTACAGATGATTTAGGCCTTCTACCAGCTGATCCCTCCTTGTCCATACTGCTGCTGCTATACATATATTGGCGTCTGCACATGCAGTTTATCAGCATGCCTTCTAAATTCCTGTAATGTGTCCTTATTTACGTATATCCAACAGACATCCATTACTTGGCAACATACAACATTCCACAAGGAATGCTGCAACCTTCTGAGGGCTGCATTGTAATGTTCCACCTGATCCAAATATCTGAAATGTATTTTCAGAAAACTGAATGTTTTTCAGTTATGCTACATGTTGGTGGTCTAGTGGTTGGGATGTTTACCACCTGGACCAAGAAATTGTAGGTTTGAGTCCCACCTCTGGCACTATCATCATTGGGTTCCTAAGCAAGACTCTTTTTATGTGTCAGGCAGATTACTATATTTATTACATATTTATTATTTTATATTTATTACATGAATATAAGGCCAAGCCACTTTGTGTCTGCTTTACCATCCTTAGTGTAACTTCTGAACAATTTTCCCTGTCACTCGTGGCTTTTGTGGTATTGTTGCTTGTTATGCTGTCCCTTTAAGGAATAATATAAAAAAACAGCTTTGTTTTCATTCGCTGCTGTGTGATTCCTCGGTCTGCTCGGTGCTTCAATGCAGTACAGTATTGTACATAGAATATAGCTTATTGTAGTTTTGCCGTTACATCTCAGTGGCTACTTTTTTTGGCAGTTTATCATATGCGCCTATACGACTCTATATTTGTCACTGAGAGAAAATTACTTTCTTTTTCCCGTCATGTTTTCTGTGTACGCAGCATTAGCCTCAGGTAGCTAGCCAGGGTTACCACAAGGCAAAGTAGGCTAATTAGGTTGTTCTAATTTTTAATCATATGTTATCATGTATAAAAAGACCCAAAATGAACACTGTAAATTGACTACTTGATTAATAGAAGTGAACTAATTAAACAGGAATGATTCTTTACCAAGCTTTTTGATCCATATAGACGGTTGATCATTATAATCGAGATGACTATAAGCAGGTTCCACTGTATTTTAATCAGTGTTTTCTTCAATGTTTAATCAGCTTCTAACAGGCATCTCTAGCATGTGTTAAAGCTATTGTGGTCAAGCTAGTGTAACAAGTTTTATAGTGGCTCTCAGTGTAGGGACAGTTGTGATATATTGTTGCAACCGTCCCAACATGCTGTTGCACTGATGGAGGAGCCATTTATACTTGCAACAACTGTGAGTCTTATGTGGACTAAGTTCCTTCTGTTACCCACTCTCTGTCACGCACGCATCAGATACCTGACATGCACACACACACACATACACACAGAAGTTCACAGAAATATTACAAAATTTCAGCATCTTGATTTTGATTACAAATTTTTTATAGTTCAAATGCATTGTGATAATTAACCAAAACATAATTGTTACTTCTTACTGGTAAATATGCTTTTCCTTTACTAGTCTTTGTCTTTATATAGCCAATTTAACTTTGTGAAGAACCTGTCTGTGCCGAAATAAAGTAAATAAACTGCAAAATAATGTTAAACAATGATTTTATTACATTTTAATGAATGTTGAAACTACCCCTCTGGACTGTTGTTGCAACATTTGACTTCATCTGTTTAAGTATAAATTGTACATGTACACATGTTACAGCAGTACGGGTGGGTAGCAAATGTGGATTTATTGTGTTAAAATTGTTTGATTTTCTAATACAAACAAATGAGCCTGGACTCATAGTCACCAGACAGCCAAGACTCATAGTCACCAGATAGCCAAGACTCACAGCTAGGACTCATACTGTATAAACCAGACAGCCAAGACTTAGTCACTGGGCAGGTTGGACTCAGAGCCAAGGCTCATAGTAATCAGAAAGTCTGGACTCATAGAGACCAGACACTCAGGACTCATAGTGACTGAAAAGCCTGGATTCTTAGAGACCAGACAACCTGGACTAATAGTGATCGGAAACCCAGGTCTCACACAGACTGGACAGCCAGGACTCATAGAGTCGGAACAGCTAGGTCTCATAGGGACCAGGCAGTCAGAACTCACAGTGATCACACAGCTTGGACTCATAGAGACTTGGACTGGACATCCAGGACTCATAGAGACCAGACAACCAGGACTCATACTGAGGTATAGCCGAGACACATAAAGACCAGACAACCTGGACTCTTCGAGGCCAGACACCTTGGTCTCATAGTGATCAGACAGTTTGGATTCATAGAAACCAGGCAGCCAAGACAGACAGATACCAGACAGCCTGGATTCATAAAGACCAATAACCTGGATGCCTAGAAACTTGACAACCAAGACTCATGCTGTGGCAGTTTGTGCCCTATGCTGTCTGGTATAAGCTCCAGGTTGCCTGTGCCTCTGGTGGATGGATAGATGGATAGACAGATGGATGTGGAAATTTCAATCATACTGGACAGTGACCACCAGTTACTGTATGTA
>JABFEA020000099.1:135019-147891 GCA_019775915.2 Cyphomyrus plagiostoma | reverse complement strand
GATTTTAGCAAATGGCTGCAATATAACAGAGTGAAAAATTGAAGGGGGTCTGAATACTTTCCGTACCCACTGTATGTTAGTGGTTGTTTCATATGGAGGAGCATTTTAATGAACATCCTACCAGTGCACTTGGATGTTATTGTTGATTCCTTAATCTGATGATGCAGCAAATGTGGGGAAATGTAGAGAAGATGGATGGATTGAAAGGGTGTGGATTGAGGTCTCTGATTGCTGAGCTGAACACTATCTGGCACACATCTGACAAGTCCAGCTGGGTCGCTGTCCATACCCACAGCATGGGAAAATTGTCAATATAGAAGTAATCAGTGCTGTTAATGTAACCTCACCAGCAAAGCCCTCCTCTGCCATCCAACACACAGATACATACACACTCAAAAGTCACAGACATGCATGAGAATGCCACAGATGACTGAGAGGATTCCAGAATCTGGACTATAACTTCCTGTTGAAACGTGTGATATCTTACTGTGATTTAAAAGAATCTGAGAAACTGAAGTTGTTCATCAGTTTTTCTACTATAAAATTAAGTCAGTAAAATCACTTCTTTTGATACAATAAACACGAATGGGCCACAATATTCTCAGGCAGTCGAAGAATGAGGTGACTTTGCATGAAGCCTCAGAAAAAAATGAGACCACTCTACACTGTAAAAAAAATCTGTAAAATTATGGAAAATATACTGGCAATTTGTTACCCTGATTTCTTCTGTTATTTTAGATTTCCCATTACCAGTTGTGCAGTAAATGAACAACATTTAAAGATATATGCCTTTCATATAATTTGAGTCCCTAAATTTCCTAAATTTATAGAAACTCTGTTTATTTACATAAGTGATTGCAAATACCTTTCTTTATAACTACAGCTGTACTTCTTATTTTAACACTTATTTCCCATTTGTTTACAATTATGACCAAATACAATTTGTTTACAATTATGACCAATTCTGTAATAATAACACATACTTGTTTAGCACATAGTTTGTTTATTTATTAATTTATGCATTTTAATGACATGTCAGGCAAGCAATGATGGCACAAAATATAAAAGGAAACTGTGACTTAACTTTAATCTAAAATATATCACCTTTTGTATATAACATACTATGAACACATTGATACCTAATTGTTCTCAAGATATACCATTTATATTGGATTTTGACTGAACTAAAGAACATCAAGTCTCTGTTGGCGCAATCAACGTCAGGAGTTATGTCGACTGAACTAGACAATGACTTAAGTGATTGAATCTCTTTTAACATTAATTTGAAATGTATCAAAGCTGTTTCATTCATTCTACAATTAACATGTAAAGGTGGCAGAGTGGAAATTCTGTAAGAAACACATCTAATATAAAGATAACATTCACTCAATATCTAAACATTTGAAATACAAAATACAACACAACACCGTAAACATATACATTTTTCAAGCTCAATATTTAAAGACGTATGCATAGCTCACAATGAGAATATTGACACACATCAGCAGTCAGAGCTAAAAAACACTGACCAGTGACTAAAATTAAGCCAGCAACTAAATTATTAACTCTAATAAATAATAGAATTTTATGTATATTTCCTATACAAATACAAATTGAACTTTTACAATGAACAATTCATTAGTGAAATTCTTAAGGCTCAGAGTTGGTGCCACAATAGCTAAACTAACACCATGTAAAAGTCATGTAAAGGTGTGAACAGTGACCTCCAACACCATTTTAGCATATCTGTAATGTCTAAAAAAGAATAAAATGCACAAAATATATTCCACTGTATTCAGTTTTTATAAAATTATAAGAACAAATGTATGAAAACTGTAAATACATGACATGCCTACCATATTCTATTTAAATTTTCCATGGATTTTGGAAGTCACAGGCATTTAAGGAGTTTTAGATGTATTTTGTATTGCTTCTTTCCCATTGGTTCAGACTTCCAGGCACAATCAAGGTTGATCCTAAGGAAACTTCTAGAGTAAGGGGTGGGGGGGTAGACCATTTGCAACATGGTCAAAATTTACGTGACCACACTAAAAGAATGTATTCAGAATAACATAGATTCAATTCAAATACTTTAGGACCCTGCACATGGAAATTGTCACGGTGCGAGCAGGAGCTCGGACCAGGGAAACAGGGGAAGGAGTCGGGAAATCAGGTAACGAGGGATTTATTCAGAGAACAACACAAAACAGCAAGGCACACGGGACACGACAGGTCACAACATTAATGACAGGGCTAGGGAAACATACTGCAGTGCAGACTTAAATACACAGGACTAATTAATAACAATGAGAAACAACTGGCAACACTGTGATTCCACACGAGTTAGTGAGGGGGCATGGAACACGGGAGAATCGAACAAGCAAGGCATGACAGAAATAATGTTCCTGCTTTTAAACTCCTCACTGTACTTATTATAACACCCAGCTACTCTATTTTAACAGACACCAGTTATCTTATTTATTGACAAGCTAAAAGAATACTTTTATATTACTGGGTAGTTTTTTTGGCATTCCCATGAAAAAATAAATCAGAAATAATACATTTTATGTTTTGCTTTCCATGCATTAAATGAATTCCAAAAATAATGTACAGTCAACAGCAAGGCCGTCTTGCAAATAGGTACTTAAATGACGCATAAGCATTTTAAAATTGTCACATTCTTTACTGGAGTACTCCCAGGAACATTTAAAAAAAAACTGAAAGACAAAAATGTTGTTGTCTTCTGTTATATTGAGATCCGTTCACATAAACATTAAACAAATTATAAGAGAATTTTCTGCCACAATCTGGAAAATATAGTATATCTACTAATATGGTATATAGTTTTGCTTAGATGCCTGTGAGTCTGAGTGTGTCTGAGTGTGTTTCAGGTAGACATGAATAGATGACGTTCTGAACATACACAGACCACAAAACAGCATTTCTTCTTTGCAATGTGAATGTGAAAAATAATAATTTGCTTATTCTTTAATGGTCGTCACCTACTCATGCAATTTTAACTGAGAAAGATCAGATGGACTAGCACTGAATTCAAGACAAAACAAACAATACGATACAGCCATAAAGTCATTCATAAAAATTACAGTCGTCATTTCACATGTAAAAGCCATAACGCAGACAATACAGACAGAGCCAATAAAGCGATTGTCTTTTGCTACTTGCATATAAATGCAGTGCCACTTATTCGAACCGCTACCAAAAAATGTTAGCTAGTTAGAAAGTCACTAGAAATAGTTCCTGTTTCGCTAATCAGGTTACTAAAAGTTTAGTCGCTAATGATAGGCAGGTTAACTGTGTTGGCTAGTTAGAAAGCATCTCCTGAAGTACACAAACACAAACTATTTTAAACATTATGTTTAATTTTACTGACTTGTCATAAAACATAAAATTAGTAATTGTTTCATATTTACCACAGAGGTGCTACTGAAAGAACATAACCATTAAGAAAAATAGATATGTTATTACGCTCGAGATACGTTACTACTCATATTTAATTTTGTCAGTCTGAATTTACAAGTTTAAATGAAATGTAATGACTTTCTGGGCCAGAGTGTAACATCCATCCATCCATCCATCCATTTTCAAACCGCTCATCCTTCTTGGGTCGTGGGGCATATTAAGCTTAAAACCTTTATTAAACATTAATTAAGATAATTATGAAACAGATGAGGGAGCATGGTGGCACAGTGGTTAGTGCTGCTGCCTCACAGCAAGAAGGTCTTGGGTTTGGTTCCTGGGTTGAGCATGGATCCATTTTGTATGGAGTTCATATGCTCTCCCTGTTTCTGCCAGGGGCTCTGTTTTCCTCCCACAGTCTAAAAGTATGCAGGATAGGTTAATTGGTTACTCCAAGTTCTCCCTTGTGCTCTTTGATCCCAGGATAAGCTCTGGTGACCCCAGTTGGAATTACAGTAAGTGGTTATGAGGGGGGATGGATGAAACAGCTGGGTGGCAGGGTGGCTCTGTGGTCAGTACAACAACCTAATGTTCCAGCCTTATATATGTGGAGTTTGGATTGTACAGACAGAATTTCTCAAAGTTTACAAGCTATACTGTCCACTCAGATCACAGAATGCAGATTTCCTTGTCACTCCACATATAAATAGAGAGTGGCCAGTAAAGCTATAGGACCTCTATATTGTGGAATGGTTTACCAGCCTATGTTAATCGATGCCAATTCGGTCTCGGTCTTTAAATCTTGACTGAAGATCCCCCTCATTAACCCCGTGTGGAATCCCCGTGTGATCAGCTGTTTCTGGTTGTGTTCATTAGCCCTCTGTATTTCGTCCATGTTTCAGTTTGTTTCCCCAGTCCGGTCATTGTATTGTTCATCTGCGTTTTGCCTGCCTTATCTATAATTAAACCCTGTATTCCCGGACAGCGTCTGCACCTTTGTCTCCATTCCGTCCCTGCTCAGCACGACAATATTATTATAATTAAATGTATTAATGGTTTATTATTAATATTAAGATAATGAATAAGAAATCTTTATTTTTAAATGTATTTTATTATATAATAATATTCCCTGTTACAGTCTATCATTGTCTAAATGTATTTTTACTGTCTAACTATATGTATTCAGCTAGTGTAAACGTGCACGATGCTGTCACAGCGAATATGAAGCTGAGACTGAAGGTTTACCCTTTGTTTCCACTGACAAACGTGCTACGTGACTCATTTCCCTACGCGTATAAGTTATCTTAGGTTGCTGTTCACGGTTTGACTTCTGAGATTCAGATCGAGCTCTAGGCATTTATTTTTTGAACTGGTTGGTTCGGCTTTTAATAAATTCAAGTTCTAATGAGTTCGACAACTGAGGTACCACTGTACTTCAGTTTAGGCTACACACAACCTAATACAACATAACAGCTGTTGGTGCATGCTGCTGTTTATGTCATTTTTATCCACTGTGATTGTCCATTTATATGTCAATGCATGTTCTGACCATCCATGCTCTCTGCCTTCCCACAAGTTTGGGTAGTGCCTGGAGTTGTCCATCTGAGCTAGAGTCCTGGATCAGTCCCATGGAGGGGTGATATTGCGAATTGGACCTACAAACTGTGTCATCGCGAGTGCAGCTTTCATGGCCACCCTTACACAAGCCAGCATGGAGAAAAGACTTATTGATGGACTTTTCACAGGCCAACGTGGGCACAAATGGGCACAATTTAGCAGACCCACCTTCGGCAATTGATTGTGATCTTCAATGAACATTTACCTTAAAAGAACAATCTGGTTAAGTCTTTGCAAAACCCTACACCTCAAAGAAAAAGCTCAAAGATATTGTGCACACATGCAGAAGGACCTTGTGCAGATGTGGCAAGTAACTTCTGGAACTGATTGCCAATGATTCAATGGACAATGAGCAATCTTGCAAAACATTTGCAAAACATTTGTAAAACCTATGTCAACTTTTGTCCTGACGTGTTAAAAGCATTCTGCAAACTGATAGGGATCTTCAATCCACATTGGCAGTGAAAGAGCAATCATGTCAAACATTTGTAATAGTCGATAAGAAAATGATCTATGGATATTGGGTGTAGAACAGCAATGTTCCTCATGGCATTTCACCTTTACTAGATTTAACATTCCTGTGTTTCTTGCGTGACTAAACCCATCAAAGATATAAGAAACTCTGTGTTCCTGCGGTCATTTAAAGCATGATTTTCTGACTATGTTGAAAACGTGGTTGTTCAGAAAGGAGCTCATTGATGGACTTTGGACCCCTGAGTGGATTACGTTTCAGGACCAAAATGTCCCCAACGTGTGATAAAACCTGAAACTTCTTTAACTTCTTTAAGCTTCATAAGTGCGACTTTAATAGCCGCTGGCACACCTGATTGGTTGACATTGATATCTAAAAATTGATTATTCCCTCCTTGCGGCAATTGTTTGACATTCTTTATTAAATGTAACACTGCAGGAATCCTTCAAAATATTGCATTAATCAGAATTGGGAAGAACCAAAAAGTTAAGTAGAATATTAGGAAATGTAATCATCTTACTGTAAATATGATTTTTACCACTTGGGTGCATGAACCTAATCCGCAGATTATACTATCATCAGTATATTCTCATTTGTTCTATAAAACACCTGCGTGCACCAATATGTGTACACCAATATGTGTATGTATGTCATTAATACAGGGACAAGCAATGGCCCAAAAGTCAAAGGAAAAGTTGCATTACCGTCTTTACATATGACACTGTCCTACGTGCTTCAATTTTGACTACTAAGAACTATTCCAAGGTGCTTTTTTGGGGAAATGTAGTGGAAAATTACCACCAAGCATGCTGTTTCAGTTAGGCTGCAAAATAAGGTTGCTATTCTCGCAGAAATGGATGCAACAGACTGGGGAGGGGGTTTTAGACCTTAACCAGGTTAACCTAGATGACAGACAAATTTTATTACATATATGGCAAGTATAAGACGCTTGTGCTAGATGAAAAGCTTGTCCTGAGCATAGACTGTTCAAAATCAGAAGTAGGTTTTCCGGTTGTGGAGAGACTGTCTGTAAAGAGTCTCCCCAACCTTGCACAGAACAGTATCTCAATGAAGCAACAGCTTAAAGAATTCACTGCTTTATCTGTTCAGTTCTACTTCTGAAATTCCGACAACAGAAAATATATTAGACAAATATGTAAACTAACCTTCTGTGTCTACTCTTATCAACCGCAGGAGCTAAAGTTTTGATACATTGTGATTTCGGCACATTTAGAGAGGTGTGTGCATTTCAGGGGTGTCATAAATATGGCAACATGCATCCACCCTCCACCCTTCCTTCCCAATAAATAAATACATAATCAATTCCTTATCTTTCATTATGAATCCATACCTTACTGAAGCTATTTCACTGCACATTCACAGGGCAAGTGCGAAATCGAACTTGTTGTTTATCAGACAAAATCATTTCATCAAACAATCAGTTATTTTTTAGATAAGTAATGATTGGTTCTGAAACTGTACCCTTTAACAATGTTAGCCTTATTTTAAATGAGCAGTATGAGCTGACAACTGTGATGAGACAGCTAAGTGAGGCTCAGACCAACCTTACGAAAGAATATCTGACGGAAGATAGATTTTACTAAGAATGTTTTTAAAAACACGCCAGAGTAGTATGAGACAAGTTAAGGATATAACTTAGATAATGTATTATTAAGAAGGTCTCGAGAAACACACCCCAGGTCTGTGTGAGCTTGTGGTAGGTGGTCCAGATATACATTGTGGTGACACAACGTAAACACCTGCTTTTTTTCTGTTGTGAGGTTCCCATAGAGATCTGTGAATGCAATCAGAAACGCAAAAAAGCCAAAAGTTATGTAGTATGTTTGGATACTGCAGAATTTAATAAATAAGGCAAAATATTACTAATCAGCATAATAAGGGTGATCTCCTAATGGAGATCAAATGGGGGAAATTGACGGAATAATTCTATAAGGCTGTAACTAAATTGAAACAAGAACGTACTGGCGCCGGCAGGGGTGGGTGATCCAATCAAGACCGATAGAGGGGGCAGACAGACAACATAAGTGGCCCTTATTTATCTTTAGCCTTCCACAAGGACAAGTACTACCCAACTAACTAGGGCAAGCGGCGAACATGTGGTTGCCACGTAGATGGAAGGTACCGAGAGAGGGGGGAGATGTCCAAAAGGGGTATAAGAGGGACAAAGCAAACATATGGTTGAGCCTCTTCATGTACATGCTGAATGTATGTCAGACAGACGCTCCCAGCTTGCAACCTGTTACAGAATAAACCCGTGGCTTGCAACCACTCCTCGTCTCAGCTGTGAATCTCTTCTCATCAACAGACCCAACAGAATTCAGAAACAATCTCTGCATTTCAGTCAAGGCTTATGACTTACCTCTTTAGTCAGTCTTTTGGATATTACACACCAGTTTCTAAGGTGAATGGGAAGTTCATGGTCATTTGAGATTAAAGGTGAAAGGGGGGATTGGTGCTGTCATCCTGCCACTCTCGCCGATAACTTAAGTTGTTGACGGTAGTTTGGCTTGGCGTCAATACCCCTGGAAACCCTCATGTCTGTGCTTCCTTCCAAGTCTCTCTTTTAGCCAGGTTGTCATAGTTACTTTAGTTGCCGCTGGTTAGGTTAAATGTAGGGAAATAACTCTTTTCTGTGGTGTAATGTAACCTGTTTGCCATTTGACCCAATGATGTCACGAGGGGTGGGGGTTGTGTGGTGTTATTGGTGTGACCGAGATGTAAGTTAGGGGTTTTTTGTAAATGTCCTCTGAGGTACTCAGTAAAAATATTTAACGAAGCTGAAAGCAATGTTTATTGTGTGGACCCACTACACGACATGGTGTCAAAAATGGAGCAACTTTGAGCATGAGGCAGCCATTTTCCCTTAAAGTGCCCATTGCCACTCATGGGCAAGGTAAAAAACGAATTGGAGAGGATGGAGAGACTAGGAGTCATAAGTCGTGTAGAGGCACTAATAGATTGGTGTTGCGGCATGGTGGTGGACCCGAAAAAATTCAAAACAGAAGTCCGTATCTGCGTTGATCTGACTCCTTTAAATGAGTCTGTATGTCACGAAAAGTTCATTCTCCCGTCTGTTGATCAAACCCTTGGCATGCTTGCAGGAGCATGGCATTTCACCAAACTGGACTCGAACATGGGCTTATGGCAGATACCACTTTCAAAAGAGTCAGCTCTCAATACCACCTTCATTACACCATTTAGGCGGTACCACTTTAATCGTCTGCCCTTTGGCATTTCCTCTGCCCCAGAACATTTCCAGAATATGATGGTGACTGAGGTTATTGCAGGTCTGGAAGCCGTTGTCAGCCACATGGATGACATTCTCATCCTGGGAGACCACCCAGGAGCAGCACGCTGAGAGAGTGCATGCTGTCTTGGAGCAGATTGAATAGGTGGGAGTCACACTCAACATGTCAAAGTGCGAGTTTGGGAAAAGTGAGGTGAAGTTTCTCGGCTATATAGTCTCTGCAAATAGCATGAGGCCGGATCCAGGCAAAACCAGAGCAGTGTTGGACATGAAAGACCCAATGAATGTGAGTGAGCTTAGGAGCTTCCTTGGAATGGTAAATCAGCTGGGGAAGTTCATACCAAACCTGGCAGAGAAAGACAAGTCTCTACGAGACTTGCTTTCCAAATAGAATCAGTGGCATTGGGGTCATGAACAGCAGCAGGTTGAACAGCCTCAAACATGAGCTTTCTTCCGCACGAGTTCTTCAATCATAGGACCCTAATAAGCCGCTCAAATTATCAGCTCACGCCTCATCCTATGGGCTGGGGGCAGTGATGCTACAAAAAAAGGTGAGATATAGGCTCCAGTTGCTTATGCTTCCAGGTCACCGACAGCAACAGAGCAGCGCTATGCCCAACTGGAAAAAGAAGCGCTAGCTCTCACCTGGGCCTGTGAAAGGTTCAGTGACTTTATCCTGGGTGTGCATATCGACCTTGAAACAGATCATAAGCTCTGGACTCTCTGCCACCACAGATACAGAAGTTCAGGATGCGCTTGATGAGGTACTGCTATACCATTATACACACACTAGGTAAGCTGACACGCTCTCATGCTCCCCACTCCAGAACTGCATAGCACACACAGACACTGACGTGATGAAAGATGCTAATAGATTTGTTGAATGTGTGTTAGACAACCTCCCATCAAGTGACAGGTATCAAACCAAGCTTCACGGGCAGTTGTGTACAGACAGTGTTTGTACACAGGTCATGAAATTCTGTCTGGAAGGTTGGCCAGACAGGAACCAACTGCAAGGACCAGTCAGGCAGCACTGGCAAGACCGAGCGGTTCTGAGCGTGCATGATGGACTTCTACTGCGGGGCACTAGGTTAGTCATACGTGCTATCATGAGGAATGATGTATTGGAGAAAATACACAAAGGGCATGTAAAGGGTGGTAAAGTGCCGAGAACGTGCCTATCAGATTGTGTGGTAGCCTGGCCTAAGCAGTCAGATAGAGGAGCTTGTCTTCAAATGCAGAGCATGCATCAAAGAGAGATCAAACTGTAAGGAACCCCTCATCCCAACCAAACTTCCAGAAAGGCCCTGGCAAAAGTTGGGTGCAGACCTGTTCACCCTTAAAGACAAGGTATACCTGTTGGTAGTTGATTACTATATATATAGTGTATAGATATCAGAATCAGAAACACTTTATTAATCTTGGAGGGAACTACTCAGATAGCACAGCTCAACCCAACAAGGTCCATGGATGTGATCATTCACCTGAAGTTCATGTTCACTCGTTATGGCATCCCTGAGATCCTCCTAAGCGTCAACGGTCCACAGTTCTCAGGGCGCAAGATGCAGGTCTTTGCAGCAGACTATGGATTAGCCCATGTGACCAGTATCCCTAGATATGCCCAGGGTAACGGCGAGGCTGAGCATGCTGTCCAAACAATTAAAAACCTGCTGAAGAAGGCACCACTGTTCCTACCCTTTCTGAGACCCTGCAACCATCTCTCCCGGACCTGGCACAAATTCACCACAAGGAGGGGGAAAAGAAACAGATGGTAGTCAAACACTTCAATTGGAGACACAGCTAGTACCTGTAGACCAAGTCTGGATCTCTGACACAAAAGCACAGGGCACAGTGACATCGATACACCATAGCCCACGGTCCTATCTGATCAGCAGACCATCAGGGACACTGAGGAGGAACCACCACCAACTTCTGCCTATATCTGTGCTTTAGTTACACAACGAGGACCAACCCATCTGCCCACCAGAGGGGGACCCCTCTACTGGGACAAGGTCATTCCCAGGGATGAAATCTCACAGCACGTCCAGCATCATAAAACAAGATCAGGCAGAGAAGTAATAAAACCACAGACTTCTAAAGAAATCTGTGAGAAAAGACATAAAAATATACATATATAAAACTAAATGTTGAGTTCAGTGTTTGAAGTACACATAAGCATGTGTTAAGTAAAATGTTCAGAGTAACGGTTTCAGGGAAATTATAGTGAACAGAAACTATAGTTAATGTTCACCTGTCTTTAAAGAAAGGGGCATGTTGTGTAATGTAACCTGTTTGCCTTGCGATTTCCCTTGACAACTCCCTGATATGTCCTTCGATTACTGCTTGCAACCTTGGGGTTACCATGGACAATCATCTGTCTTTATCCTCACATATCGCCAACCTTTCCCGCTCTTGTCGGTTTCTCCTGCTTAATATCAGAAGGATACGTCCATTCCTTTCCACACAGGCTACCCAGATATTCGTCCAGTCCCTCGTCATCTCCCGCCTTGACTACTGCAACTCGCTCGTAATGGGTTTACCACTGAGTGCCATTCGTCCGCTCCAACTGATTCAGAATGCAGCTGCTCGGCTTGTATTCAGCCTTCCCAAGTTCTCCCACACCGCTCCTTTACTGCGCTCTCTACACTGGCTTCCTATAGCTGCCCGCATCAGACTCAAAACACTGATGCTCGCATACAAAGCCAAAAATGATCTGCCACCATCCTACCTAAAAGACGTCATCACACTCCGCACTGCACCGCGATCTCTCCGATCCTCCAGCACTGCTTGACTGGTCCCACCAACCCTCAAGGCACAACTTAAACACACCTCTCGGCTCTTCTCTGTTCTGGCACCAAGTTGGTGGAATGAACTTACCCTAGATGTCCGAAAAGCTGAGTCACTGAATGTACTCAAACGACGACTTAAAACACACCTTTTCCAGAAATTCCAGAATTAGCACTTCTGGCATTATACTCTGAGCTTTTTTCCTTTATAAAATAAAATTAAAAAAAACCTGCACTTTCCCAAGAGTTAGATTGATTGGTATTCATAGGCTTGGTTTTATTGAGCTAGCATCGGGAAAATTCATTGTACAGTCTTAAAGGGCGTCTGCCAAATGCTGTAAATGTAAATGTAAATTTCACTCAATGATGTCACAAGGGGTGGGGGTTGTGTGGCGTTATTGGAGTGACCGGGATGTAAGTTAGGGGTTTTTTGTATACATCTTCTGAGGTGCTCAGTAAAAATATTTAGTGAAGTTGAAAGCAGTGTTTATTGTGTGGACCCACTACACAACATTTTCTCCATCTTCTCTTTTCCGAGCAGATCCCGAGCTGACACTTCACCGCCTGAACCCTCACCTGGGGCCTCATGTATCATAGAATTCACACTATAACATGGTATATGGACAAAACTAGGAATGTGTATAAGCAAGAAAAAATCCAGATGCATAAAATTTGGCGTAAGCACAGTTCTATGCACATTCCCTTCATAAGTCCCAACGAGCGTGAAATTTTAGGTACGTGAATGAGCCAACAGCCACTCCCCCAACCCGCCCGTAATTATGTATATTTGCATATGTAAATCTGTATAAATACTCACTTTGTTCTATCTTTTTCTTAAACAACAATGGATAAACCATGTAGGAAAAAGAAGTATGTCAGTGAGTATGAATAAGAGGTCATGTTAACAGAAATCAAGAAAAGTGATATTATTTGGTGGTTTAAGTAGTGGAATCAGCAATAAATGAAAGTTGACAGAGTGGCACAGCGTGGTGGAGTCAGTTAAAAGTGTTGGTTCCGAAATTTGCACAGTGGCCGAAATTAAAAAGAAGTGGTCGGATATTAAAATCGACATGAAAAAACAAGCTGCAATAATCAGGGACACTTTTACCAGGGGAGGGGGACGCCGATGTCAGCGCAGGTGATTTTTTCTCGTACCATACCTGTTTGAATTACTTGCACGTTTATGAATAACACGTAGGACACAGATGCAGTGTTACTTTCATTTATTCTTACAGACAATAGTACAAGAGGTGCCCCCAGTGCTGAGGATGAAAACAGCGGTGATGGTGCTGCTGTGCAGAGCACATCTTTG
>JABFEA020000099.1:118393-133819 GCA_019775915.2 Cyphomyrus plagiostoma | reverse complement strand
ATATATATATATATATATATATATTTTTATTTTTTTTTTGCCATTTAAGCACGTAAACACTTGTGAAAATATAAACGCTAATAAACGAAAGATTAACATATTAAAATTGTAGCAGAATTATGCGTGTCCCGGTCCAATTTAAGCCTGCCAAGCCCCATATACCGCCGTTCTCTTTTCGTGCCATCAGCGCTGTCAGTTTTATACGGCGTCTGATATTTGATACTTAGTCTAATTACAGATCGTTTCATTTGCATTTAACACCAGTTAAGCGATAAAATACGTAGTGGTGACATTTTATCAATCGCACTTAGTAACTGCTACCTCGCTCGTACAAATGTGCAACTCCTTTGTTTTTCCTGTCAATTATTTTAACTTTCTGAGTGAGAAAGAAGTGGGTACGTCACGCTAATTTAAACACTGAGATTCATTGACCAAATTGCGTTTATCACATTTTTTTTCCTCGAGCATGAGAACAAAAGAGGGAGGTGATTGATGCAAGTTGGCGTACTTCATTTAGTTTTCTTAAAGTTGTGTAGAGACGGACTTTAAATTGGCGTGTAAAGTTGAGATAACCTTTGCATTACTGCAAAACACATGAAACATTCACAGTCAAAATTCATGCCTACGCGTGGCTAATTCTAAAATTGAAGGCATGATTCATCCAGGGATGAATGAAAGCATATCATATTGGGCCCCACAGTCCAGAACGATCCAGTTATTTTTCCCATTTTTTAGGGCCTCCGGCTTAATAGAATAAGATGTTTGTATGCTCGCCTAGATAGTAAAGTTCATACTTAGTTTACTGTCTTTTTCTTTACATAACATCATTATCTTTTCACGCTTTTCCAATGTGTGATAGCCGGGTCTTCTTTCGTACGCTGACACACGCGCACGCACGCACGCGCGCAATAACTTACGTTAGCCTCGTATTTACGTTTATTAAGGGTTGTAATTAAATATTCTTAGCCATCCATTTGTCACTTTTTCTTTACCCATGCCGAAGAGACGTTTGTTGGTAATATATTTATTGCTACAAATGCCATAAGGGAATGATCAAAATAAGGGCATATTTACACATTTATCAACCGCACACACGAAAAACTGCTACTAAATGTAGCGACGACTGCACCTTGAAGTGAAAAAACTTCTTTTTATCAAAAAAGAAAAGAAAAGAAAAACCACTACCGATCAGCAAAATGGGGCTTTCTCAAGGATCTAAGACTCACCTCTGAGTCTGGGTCGGAGCTGACAGAAAATTCGCCAGGACCTCTCTCCACGGTGCTGAACCTCCGCTAATCCAATAGAAAAGCAAGTGGTACGTATAATTTCTCTGCTGCTGAGTTCAACAAATCCGCAACTGCTTTGAAGTAAACGAACACTGTCAATCACGCCAAATATTGTTTTTAAT
The DNA here is from genome assembly GCA_019775915.2 of Cyphomyrus plagiostoma. Taxonomy (NCBI): domain Eukaryota; kingdom Metazoa; phylum Chordata; class Actinopteri; order Osteoglossiformes; family Mormyridae; genus Cyphomyrus; species Cyphomyrus plagiostoma. The sequence goes on along the minus strand of JABFEA020000099.1, from coordinate 132,411 downwards.
TTTCAACAAAAAAATTGCCAAACTTTGTTAAATCAACGTAAAAACACATTTATTCATAACACTGAACGTGTTGGGTACTACACACATCTTCTTGTCCGGCTACACTGTCCAGTCATTGACTCAATTATGCGCGTTCCCGTGCCAGGGACATTATACTAGGAATGGTGGGGAGGGGGGCAGCCGAGCACTTCGCCTTTAAATGTGTAGCATAACGAACAGATGCTGCTGAATTAGGAAAGAAACACAGGCCCCTCCCAGCACGCCACGTTGCCTGTGCAACCTGGCATGTGGTACCGCTGGCAGCGCGCGGCCTACAAAGATACTATTTATACTGGTGCAGACAGTAAGCGACTTGGCACCGTTCTTCTGCCCGAGCCTGCCAGCGTGAGCCCCTGGAAAGCACGAACCTCGCTGCTGGACAGGGGAATATTTTGATAGATACTCCACTTGATTCCTCTACCTGATTTGCTTTACCCATTGTTCTCCTCTCTACAGTTGTCACGAAGTTTTATCCAGCCAATACACTTACATTTTTATATTTGGAGGAGGAAAGTTTGGATCCCTAGTTCGTAAGCATACGTCAGTATACGTCTCGTTTCACCCAGACGCCATGGCAACGGCCCAGTGACCCTGGTGAAGTGATATTGGCTGATTAAAAATGTGATTAATTTCTTCGTAGCATTACCGTTTATTTAACCTTGAAATAAAATTATTCCTTGATCAATATTTATGTTACGTAAATTAGTTATGTAAAATTCTTGTTTTGTGTAAATAGGATGATTAAGGGCAGTAAATCACTTGATCACCCTTACTGCGAAATCTTTTTCTGTGTCCCTGCACATCACCGTCATTTATTTAAAGACTATGCTGTACCAAACACGGAACTGTCCCTTAATGTTATTCTAGAACTGTGAAATTGTCAATAAAATCATATTTACGGCGTTCATCTTTTATATGCACATATTCAAATTCTTTGTATACCTCATAAAATGTTCATAAACCTTTGTGTATTGCTTTTAATAAACCCTATATTTTTAGCTTATGAGTTCATCTTAAAACAATATAGTGTTGTAGAGAAATGTTTTTACTTTGTAATATAATCAAATTAAACAAAAGTACGTTTTCAGTTACGTGCATGCTTAAAATTACAGGTTTTATTTAAACAAAGTAATTTTTCATACACAAATAATGACGTACGTCTAAGGACAGAAACGCTACCTAAGTACCACGTGAAACGTGTGAGTTGCTGTTGTTTTCATATGTATCCCTAAAACATAATTTCATTGTATTTAGGTTTTTTTTTACTTTCTGACAAGGGTTCATTTATACAATATGGATTTTTTTTCTCACTCTGTATTATTGTTCGGGATGATGCAGTCACTCCCCGTGTTCGTCATTCATAGCGCCCTAGACAGTTTGAGGAGCATATGGGTCCCGGGGCTGCGCTCCAAACTCAATCGAGGAAGCGGCAGTTCATGGCGGGACTCTGGGGAGCAATATGGCCTAACTGCTGGCTGTCGTACTGCATTGGCCTGTACGACATCCCGGAATTCAGAAATAAATTTATAGTTCGTTATGTGTGCAGCTCCTATTGTGTTCATGTATAATTTTTATCTGTAGTAACCAAAGACCTAATGTTTCAAATGTAAAGCTCGTACAGGTAGACCACTGATTGTGAAAGGGTAGTGCACAATATTGAAGGTTACATTCCTAGCCGCAGTATTAAGACTTATATACATGATTTATAATTTACGACTGATGTGCATTTAATGTGTTGGTTATTACGATTTTATATAGACCTATACGTATGTACCTATGCATGTATGTCTGTATATTTGTACGTAGTTATTCATATATGGTTCAGTTCATCCTGCTTTTATGTTGATTTGTAGTCCTACTTCTTGCAATCTAGTCATTCGTTTTAGAAATTTCCAGTATTTTCCAGTAACTATTGGATGACGCATTTTAGCCCCACACCCCCAAGAGATGTAATTCACTTTCGATGAATCACTGTTTTAAAAAACTATGCTTCTATTTTATTGTTTCCTTTATGTTTTAATTCATAAAATATTTTAAGTATTGGATTAACGAACTTTTTATATACATAACATCAGTCACTCTATACTGCGTTGTATAAATCTTCGTAAATTCACTTAGGCTACGCACGAATAATAATAATAATAATAATAATAATAATAAACACTTAAAGATTTATGATTTTATATAATTTTATTATAAACAATACTCAGCATTCAGAAGCACACTTCTCTTAAACCTTCGAATTTTTGTAGTTTTGCATGAAAAAATAGAAATGCTGGTTAAATATAAACTGTTCTTTAGTGCGACACAGTAAAACAAATGGCAGATATTTCAAATAAAAATTAGGCATATTCGCCTATTTACTTGTAATATAGTCGTAAAATGTTATAACATTTAAAAAAACAGAATTAAGAAAGAAACGCTGTTGTTCCCGCATTAATGTTACATAGCATAGTATTAATAATAGTTGTATATTGCAATGTGCAGTATACACACATTTTCTGTTTTACTTAACAAATAACAAATCATATAAAACTAAATTAAATGATTCAAAAACACACATATGTTTGGTTTAAGATGTATAGTACAACAACAATAATAATAATAATAATAATAATAATAATAATAATAATAATAATAATAACATTTAAGCCAGTGAAATAATTTGAGCTCAATAGATACCCTAATGGACTTCTAAACACACATGTTTTGGTTGACGGGTACTTTTCATTTAGCAAAAGAAATTAAAATAAAATAAATTACTGACATCCAAGAGGCTTCGAGGCTTCAGTCTTGAACAATGTTATCGTCATGCTGTTTTCTAACTTATCTGGCGCTGGAGTTCATTCATTCATCCATTTTTTTGTTTGTTTGTTTATGTGTGTATGCATGTATTTATGTATGCGTGTATGTGTGTATGCAAGTATGTATGCATCTATGTATGTAAGAGATGTGGTGTTCTCCGAGCCTAAGTGTCTTCATATTTCAGTTTTTTTTTCGTTATTTAAGATTTCATTCATATTTACAATTTCAAGTTATGTATATTAACGCTCGTGCGTTTATACGAATACACATTTCAAGTCAAAATATTTTGGTAACTAATCAAAGAAATGACACAGCCTTGTCTGCAACGCCATCCCGACAAAATGTTATTCCACGACCACGGAGGCAAAAATTACTTCACTTTCGCAATTTCAGGGCATACATTTTCTAGCAAATCTATGTTTAAAAGACCGTTTTCATTTTCAAAAAGTCCCATCGGATCGTTGTACATTCCAGGTGTATGTTAGTTTACCCTCTTAAAATACAAAGGGTCCTGTTTATGAAATTCTGGCCCGGCCCGTGCGATGTAGCAATTCAGCGAGGCCCTAAAATAGACTGAACGTAACTTTTCGAGAAAACATCGCGAAATGGGGTCATTTTACAGTCACCCAAACACTTTTGTTCTTTCGGGATTTTGCCGTCACAGCACGATAACTTACAATGCATAAACAGCGAGGTAATGAAATTTCTTGTTATGTTGTATGGATTCGTTGAGGATCACAGTCTTAACAAAGGTGTAAATGAATGCAGCAAGGATGAAAAATACCCCCATCGTTTTTCTGTTTCGCTTTTTGGTTTGGGGTGCCTTTCCTCACGACGTAGACAGTGGACCAATTCTTTGAGCACTATCCTTCACAAAAACAAGAATAATGCAAAATTGTTACAATGCTGATGGTGTTCATGATGATAATGGCAATGAAGATGACGGCAACAATGCATATAATTGTATTGTTAGTCTGCTGTTTCCAATTGCATTATTGGATTTTTTTATTAGTTTCTAATACTTTTGCTATAAAAAAGTGTGCTATTACTTCAAACATTGAAAATTATTTTCCTATTTATTTGACTTTTCTAAACGTTTGTAATATGTAATGAAAATAAAATTCCGTGGTAATATATGCCTAAGTGAATCACAGAATCATAGTTTCATCACAAGTATGTATCGATACCTACTTGTGATGAAACTATGATTCTGTGATTCACACACACACACACATACACACATAAATTGTGTAGGGAAGACTTTTCTGTGACTACGCTTTTTTGCAAACTAAGTTAATGCTTTATTGTTTTTCAGCTGCTCACTCTCTGCGTTTGTGTGCGTGGTGTATATGTGTAAGACTACAGGTGTGGCGCAGGAAAAATATGTATCCATCGACAATAAATTACATGCTTTGTACAGACTGTTTACGATATATGCATTTTAATTCCCATCGAATATGCGTAAGAAAGGAAAATTTACTATGATACGATTTTTACACGGGCTTAAATTTAAACAGCATTCAGAAACAAAATCATTAGTATCAGAAAATGTGAAGTCATTTTCTTACATTTTAGAGGAAAAAAATTATGAAACATTCTTTTAGCAAGTTTGTATGCTCTGTCATAGCACCGATAAAATTTTTCTCATCAACAAATGATATGAAACTAGCAATATCGACAATTATTTTGATAATAATAATAATAATAATAATAATAATTCAGTTAGCACTGAGAGATGTATATTGTTTGGGTAATTACTTTGACCATTCATCTCTTGATGGTGGGTATTGAAATTTCAACTAAAGTAAATAAAAGTAGAAAAGATACAGCCTGCACGTTTTCATGTATTGATTGACTCAATGTATGTATTAATTAACTCCAGAACCCAGGGGATATGACTTGTGACATTTCACAGCTTATTCTTTTCAATTTGTGGCAAGTATACATGTAGGTGATCAGCAGCATCTGTGATTAGGTGATGTATTTTTTCCCATATTCTGTCAGTAGTAAAATTATGAGTAAAATGCCTTGCCTTAGATATTGAGCCCTTAGATGGATTCCAGCAACTTGATATTATGTATCTCGTGCTAAGGTAAATAATATGTTTTCTTGCGTTTTCAAGGCAAATTGTCAATTCCATAATTCAAATTCTCAAAGTCAAAAAGTCTCAATTATATATATATACACAACCAAATATTAAATGCCTGGCATTTGATTGTTACTTCTCTTCATATGTATGCAGATTTTAAAATAACTTCTTTTCTAATATCCCAGACTGAACACTACATGACAGCTCAGGATTGTCACAGCTAAAAAGAAAATAAAAGAAACCACACATCACATAAATAAACAAACAAACAAATAAATAAAGTGAAGTAAAGACCAATGGTGAAACATGGTTACAGTTCTTTTAAGACATGAGTTTAATGGTTCAGTTGTTCACATAATAGGGAATGGGGTCCGCTACTCAGTTGTGGAAAAAGGCATTCAGTTCTTCGTAGACAGGTGCCCTTTCATGGTGCAAGTGCATGTCCTGATAAGGCAGTACGTTTTCAGAATGGACGCCGGTGCACACTCCTGAAGAGCCGAACACGAAATTGTGGGTAGTGCCAGGTCGCGAAGTAGGAAGGGCGGAATAATGCATAGAATAGTGATAACTCTTCTCTGCATTGGGTGAGGTCGACTCCTGTTGCTTTAAAGAAAAATTTCCGTTGATACATATTGGTGGGCTGAGGGGTCCTTCATAATCTGGACTGTTGTACTCTGGAGATCCACTCCCAGTGTAACCCGGGTCATACACTGAACAGTACACATGATTTCTTAAAGAATGTGGGTTTGAGCCAGATTGACACTGGGGGCTTGAGAGACGAGAGCACTGGTAAGCATAAGGGTGCATGGAGATTGAGGAGTTGGGTCCATGGAAGCGCCCCCCTTCCTGGCAGTGCTCAGTTAAGAAATTCCGGGAGTTAAGCTGCAGACAACCAGCTACTAGATTTGTAGTAGGTTGGGAAAGGCCTTTGCACAAAGTCTGAACATAGGATACCACATCTGGTCTTTTACCATTACGAAGGATTTCAGACAGGGCCCAGATGTAATTTTTTGCTAGCCGGAGGGTCTCTATCTTGGAAAGTTTTTGTGTTTTGGAATAACACGGCACCACTTTGCGCAGGTTGTCTAATGCTGAGTTCAAGTCATGCATGCGTGTTCTTTCTCGTGCATTGGCTTTTTGACGGCGCACCTTCGAGCGCTCCTTGTGCACTTTAGTCACCTTATGCTTTTTCGGGCCTCGTTTTTTTGGTCTATCTCCTTCAATCTCATCTCCCCCATCCTCCTCATCAACTTCTTCATCTTCCTCATCCTCCACAGCTATTTCAGACTGTGTACGACTGCTCCCTCCTCTAATGTCCCCATCCTCTAAATCGTCCAAGCCCAAATGACAGTGTTCCTGGTCATCATCTTTGGTCTTGGAGTCTTCACTGCCGCTATCATCCACCCATCCTGAGAATTTATGAACTTCAGGCAGCAGAGAAGGGTCACTGAATAACCTTGTCAACATGGTGGCACTAGAAGACAGAATGCATTGTCATAAAAAGGAAATATTAGCTTATTTTGTAGCTAAATTTGCAGTTTAAATATTGAATCTCTTCTGAAATTTACAAAGTTCACTTTCAGTCTGACATATAGAGTGATAGAAAACCAACTGATATTTATTTACATCACAATTCAATGGTGACGTTAGTGATGTAGCTAGGTGTATACTAAGGAAACAAAATATCGTATAATAAAACTTGAATCAGGGAAGGAAAAGAAATGGGAAGAAACAATATACTACAATATAAGGCATTAATTAATATATGGCTATGTAAGAATTAAATGATTAAATATAATAAGAATAACTGTCTTAGAGCAAAATTGCTAGAGATATAGTCAGGCAGATCATCTCTTTAATTCCCTATTGCCCGCCACATCTTGCCCGGTGCCCTCGCGCAGCTGCACGAGCCCCATTAGCGATCTCGAGGGGCGCAGTGTGAAGCGGGGCGTCCCCAGCCCCTTCACTCCTTCTTTCTGTCTTGGCAATATTCCAACACAATTCGAAAAAATGCGTCATAGACCGTACTTCTTCTCATCCTCACAGTCTTTTGACGTGCGGTTTATATTTACATTGTGTTACGAAATCTGTGTGATGTATTTAGAGCTTTGGGTATAGTTGGAATATTCATTCACACACAAAAGGTAGATCTTACTTTTTGGTAAACAAGTTTCATTAACTTTTTTTCATAGTAATACGCAAGTGTTTTGTAGCCCCCAGACTACTGTTGGTGTTATTAAAGAAAATCACAGGTGATATCTCAGGGGTTCTTAGGCCACCAAGCTCGTCATATTCAATTCGACTTATAATTGCACAATATAAAGACTAGCATTTGTCAAGCGTGACATTTCTCCAGTCCTGCAAAGAGCGGATCCATACATTTAAATAAGTTATTGCTTATCAAAACATATCTTTTGATTATATGATCAGGAAAAGCTCGTTTTGTAACATATGTGCGTCTATCAATCAATTCGTTCACAGGACCGATATTCTAAACAGAAGCAAGTAATGGACGTTTAATCTATATTTAAATATGATTTTATATGATCATTAATTTGTACAAATATTATTTGCGAATCCAGGGTACTAATTCAATATGTCCTTATGTTACATTAAACAATAAAAAAAACGAAAATTAGTGATTTTTAATTTTTTAATCTTTAATTTTATTATATTTTATTTATTTGTTTGTTTGTTTATATATTTCTCTGCGGAATTGGTATTGGAACTCTGTATGTGAAATCTTTCATTATCCACTCATTTTGTAGTGACTACATCGAAAATAAAACTAAACACGCAAACAAACAAACAAACAAAAAATTAAATTAGGACCCTAATTTAAATGTTTTTATATTGGTTCTTACGACTTTCAAGACATTTGGTAATGACTTTATTCCAATATTCCAAGGTGCTCCTTAAACGGTCATCATCATCATCGTGTGTGTGTGTGTGTGTGTGCGTGTGTGTGTGTGTGTGTGTGTGTGTGTGTAAAATGAGGTACTATTTTAAAATAGATGCTAAGACAGTAATGCGTGCTACTTAGTAAGAATTACAAAATGAAATACACGGCGGTGCATGGCCAGGGGCCATTCTGTAAACGAAGGCTCAGATTAGTTTATTAACGTTCGATACATCTGCAAAATTAAATCAAACTATTTCAGGATCCTTGCAACCATACTCGTATTTCAGACCGAAATTTCGGGAATTTTATCATCTGATCCGCTTCAAATTTATATACAGCAAAGATCCGCTCGCATAAATTAGGCTAAATGATTTGAAGAATGCAGTAGGATATAATTTGGTTTAAAATATACTGGAGCATATATCACAAGACATAAAATGAACAATCACTTTTATAATAAGGATTTAATAATAATCCTGTAATTATATACTCCCGGGTGAACAGTCCGTAACTGCTTAAAACACCCCTCATGATACCCTTCGTTTTTCCAGGATGAACCTTAACATAATATTGTCAATAAGACTTAATTCTTAACCGGAGATGAGAGGTTCCGGGGTAAAAAGCAAAAAAAAAAAGTGAAAGATTCTTTTCTATATTCATTCTGTCATACTACAATTTCAACCAAATAATGTTGCTCGTGCGCCGCCAAAGAAACGCTTGATTATAGAATTTCCGTGTTTGGAAAAGACGAAATTAGAAATCCAAATAAAAGACAGCCATGTCCGTGTATTCCGCAACACTGTGGAATTGGTCCGTATGGCAGTTCTTCGAGCCAAGAAAGCATGACATACTGAATTGTACGCCTATTAAGATAGACAAATCGAGACATGCCAACGGTATCTTCTCTACAAAACTGCAAACAGAAAGAAAGGCGAAACCTATGTGAAAGTAATCAAAGACAATGCTCAATAAAGGGTGCACAAAGACTGGAAACAAGTCAAGAGATAAAAATGGGAAGAACAAGCCTAAAAGAATATATGCATTATTTATGCATTTTAACTAATTAATTAATTTCCCAGTCGTTCATTCGGTTCTCGATATGTTTAATTCGTACTTCTACTTACCTCCGCGGGAGCTCTTTAAGGGTGAAAGCGCGTGTGTTTACACCATCTTTAGGGACCACGGGAGAACTCTCCTATAGGTGTGGTTATCTGCTTCTGAGTGCTCTCCGAGACAGTGTGGCATCGCTACCAGGCAGGGTTACATACCAGCCATGATGCCAGGCCATATGGTTGGCACGTCATTGGTAAGAGCCATCACATGAGGGTCGGTGATTGACATGCGCCCGCATTCGGAGAGATTGCCCTCCCGGGGGAAGAGGGACTCGCCATCTGTCACTCTGCTGGCGCTGACGAATCCAGTATGAGAGGCAGAGAAAGAGTTTACAGAGAAATTCAGAAAGGGAAACATCCAAAAAAGGCTGATTTACCCCAAGATTACAACAAAAATGGTTAGTCCGTACGGATTTTGTGTGTGTGTGTGTGTGTGTGTGTGTGTACATATTCAATGGCAGGTCAGAAAAAAATGAAAAGACATATAGCAAGCAAAAACGGTTTTGTGTTGTTCATGGAATCAGAACATATACAATGTTTAGAAGATAAATTGTTTTAGGTCCTGTAAAAAGAAGCCACACTCTACTGAAATTACTGAAATCAAGAAAAATGCATAAATAGACATTGAAATAGACTGATCTGTTCGCAATGTACTAAGCAGACAAATGTAAATCGCAGGCATATAAACAGAGCAATGAATGAGACATAGGTTCTATGTGTTTTGAGAGTGAGGCTGGGGGTTCCTTCAGGGGCTGCCAGGCTGCCAGCACAGCAAGGATGGGGGGACCCAGGTGTGCTGGCTTAGGGTCCTGGTGACACATGAAAACACGGGGTACAGCATGAGCTGGTGGTCCCAGAACTCCAATACGCTGGGGTATACACTTGAGCATCCAATAGGCAGGGGTGACATGCTTACAAACACCATAGGCAACATGTCACAAGCTAGCTATTTCTCATATTATTTAACTCCAGGTACCATTTTCCCAATTATAGCTTGTTATTGTTCCCGGGATAAAGACTATGGGCCGGTTTCCCGATAATGCACACTGTTAGCGCGCTAAGAAGACTCTTAAGATATATCTTACTTAAGTTGTTTACTTTTCTAAGAGTGTTCCCCGAAGTGTCTCTTAGGAGGCTTCTTAAGACGCTGCCTCTTACGTCCGACATTACGAGGCACTGTCCACAGTCAAGGTGCTGAATTAGTTGACATCGATTGCTCAGGAATCAATTTTACACTTTATCTGCATGACAGCGTTAAGAAAGACAGCACAATTTATGCAAATTAAACATTGCTCAAAATCTTCCAATAACATTCATCTCAACATAGGTTAATTTATCAGTAGCATGCCATAATAGAAAAATATATAAATTTAATCACCAAATGGTCGTTAAAATTTTCATGTGACCTAGTGGCGGGGCAACGAACCAGCATTGGCTGATTGATTGTTGATTGACAAACAGCTGTGGTTACTTATGTGCAACGCACACTTGATTGCCACTGGTTAAAATTTCCAATAAAAGCAACCTACCTACACTAAACAGAGAGTGAGATATAAGATGGAAGGGAAGAAGCAGCGGAAAAAATGGGCACCAAGCTTCACACCAGACAAAATTGAAATTTTGCTGGATGAGGTGTTCCTACATAAGACTACACTCTTCCCCAGCTTCAGGAACAATGCATACAGCTGCACGAAAAAAGACCTTTAGACTGACATTGCGAGAAAGATGGCTGCGTCCGGTTCAGGTGCACCCAGAGACTGGCAGGAAGTATGGAAAAAATGGCATGATTTCTCCAGCAATGCAAAAGTCCGAGCTGCTGCAGTCCGAAGAGACCGGGCAAGGACAGGTGCTGGGTCCAGTTCTGTGCCACCACTAACGCCACTAGAGGAGTTGGCACTGGCAGTCATAGGAGAGTCAGCGTGTCATGGAATCCCTGGGGGAATTGATATAAGAAGAGGTGATGCTGTGCGTGGCTCATGCTCACAGGACCGACCATCACCACCTCCCAGTACAACATGCTCCCCAGGTACACAGACACCTGCAGCACCCTCCTCTCCTGGCAGCACTGAGCCTGAAGACCTCACTTCTCCACTGCCTCCAGAACGCACATCCTCGCCAGAACGACATCGCTACAGCGTGATGCGCAGATTGGATCCATGCCGCTGTAGTGAGGAACCGGTGAAGGTCGAAAGGGAGAACTTGGTGGTGTTGCGTAACATTCAGCCCCAGTTGACTGAAGCAAACGACCTTAGCATGCCAGTCACTGGAGCTGAAGTGGGCCAAGCTGGAGCTGGCCAGACAACAGCATGCCCTGGCTGAGCCGCAGTACAACAGACCGTCCATCTCCGTGCCGATCTTGCTGCCATCTGAAGGTAAGCCAGTTTTTCTTGGTTCATAGATTTTGATGTTCATTTCCTCACAGTCGCTAATCTGATGTTGGTCTGTTTTCTTCTTCATCATAGATGCTGAGCAACAGTCACACCAGTGACTGTGATCGAAAGTGTGAGTGTGTGCATATAACTATTCCATTAAAAAGTCGTGAGCACCAACAAGCTTGTATGTCATTCTGTCATCCTTAATGAGTCTGTAGCACAACTGCTCTATTGCAATGGGGAAACCTACGCGTAAAAGGTTGCGCTGTCTATCTAGTCATCCACAAGGAAAGTAACAAATGTTAATGCAGGTGCACATTTATTATTGAAAACTTGTTTGTAGTAGCAGAATACTGACATTAGTCTGAGATGGAGATCATGAGTGTTTGAAAAAATTTCCCTGTGCTTGAGGCAGGGCAGCGGAGAGAAGCTGTCTTCTAATCGTGCAACCTGAGTTCAATGCACATTAGATAATTCAAGATTAGTCAACAATACGACATTTTAGTTTGGACATCAGTTAACTTTTGACAGTGATATTCTAACGTGTAGCCCTATACAACTTTAGGTGAAGCATGTCAGTGGTTTGGGTTGTATAGCACACTTATGGAATGAACACAATAAGATGACAGAGTAAAGGGTTTAAGGATTAGAATCACAGAACAATGAATGGATGTGGGATTTGGAACTCCCAAGTTTATTTTCATTTAACTAAGTCAAATTCAGTCATAAATGAAATGTGTCAAAAGAAATAGATGACAGCTAATCAGCACTCAGCAAGTCAGACGAAAAAGGAAGAATATTATTTTAATCAATAACAGTTTCAATCAACTCCTGCCTTGTCTCATCGCCGGCAGCATGCAGTGCAGCCCTCTGTGGAGGCTTGAAGACATCAATGCCTAGCTCTCCATCTTCCTCCTTATTCGCTTCCTCTTCCCCCTCTGGTAAAGGTGCATCTCCACGCACAGCCATGTTATGGAGCATAGCGGTTGCCGCCGTAACTGCGCAAGAGCTGTGAGGCTTCATGCGCAGACCTCCTGCGGACTTGTGCAGGCACCGAAAGCGCAGCTTCCAGACGCCGATTGCACACTTGGTTCTTTCAGCCCGAGTCTGTGGGTCAGCAACTGGTGTGAGGAGGTACCTTCTGAGAGGGTATCCATTGTCCCTGAGGAACACGCTCTGACCAAATTCGCCTCTTTCTGCTTGCTCTCCCACGGCAGAATTGGCCCAGATGAAACTGTCGTGGGTGCTGCCAGGCCACCAGGTCAGTGATAACACCCCTGTGGTCCACCACTACCTGGATGTTTATTGCCACATATCCCTTTTGTGAGATGTACACCTGGTCTTGCACTGATGGATTGGCGAGTGGGATCCACCAAGCCTAGAACTCTCGGAATGCCAGCAATGGCATGGCCCTGGTGCACCTCCTGGACCTCCTGGCGTGTTGCTGGCAGTCGGATCCAATCCCCGGCATGGTGCAGAAGGGCGTTGGTGGCAGCGTGGACGCACCTCCACACCGAGCTCTTGCTGAGGCCGTAGTCTTCTCCCACAACCTTTATGAAGCTCCCAGTGGCAAAAAACCATAGCGCTGCAAGCAGCTGGACATCGGGACTTAATGCAAAGTTCCGACGTGTTGGTCTGGCAAGTGCAGGTCTGAGCAGGTCAAGGAGCTCCATGATCTGTTGCCTTGGAATGCGAAACTTTTGTAAGATAGCCACCTCAGGTAAAATATCAAAAGGGCTGAAGTTTTGCCTAATGAAATAATTCACACGAACCAAACGGCTCCGCGGCCGGCGCCGTCTATGGTTCAGCACAACAACATGTTGTATCGCTGCCATGGTTGGTTGCTTTCTGGGCACCACCATGATTACACATTTATACGATCTTAGCCGCTTAGAGCCAAATTGTTTGCCCCCTGTTCAATATTAAAAGTCATTGCCAATTTTAATGCATTAATCACATTATGTGATGAGCTAATTGAGTCACTCAATTAGTTCTGATATCAAAATTAAATTCTTAAATGCACCTACAGTATATTCCATCATTAATGCAACATTAATAACGTGCCATAATTTGACTTGCATACACCGTTGATTTCTAAAGACTGCTGCACAGTGGCCACGACTAGTGTCTTGAGCTGGAACAACGCTAAGAGACAGCTTAAGAGTAGCCTGGACCAACCTTATGAACATGTGACTTACCTAAGATGTACTTAGTGTACGAACGCTTCGGGAATTGTTCCATAACGTTAAGAGAGAGGTTAAGATACAACTTAAGAACTACTTAGCAATAAGAAGGTTTTGGGAAACTGGTCCCATGGCAATAACAGGACTTTCAAAGAGTAATTAAAATTATACAGAAAAGCACTAAGATCTATGGTGCTAATTACTAGTCAGTCAGAGTGCTGCTGAGAAATATCGCCACTAACCTGAAGCATTATGATATTACATCCCCGTTGTTGGCTAAGCTGTATCATGTCACATCCTAGCTCTCTTCCTCTCAGCTGAACAGTGGTTTAGAGCCTGGACTTCCGGTTTGAGCGAACGCTGGCGTGTCTGACTGCCGCTGCTCTCTGGTGTATGTTTTTGAAGCTCTGCAGCTTGTTTGTTTTTCGAGTTTTATCCAGTTTTATCTGTTTTATCCAGTTTTATCCAGTCTCACCTGGAGTTGTTTTTATCACTTTACAACGCTTTACAAACTTA
>JABFEA020000099.1:41418-55051 GCA_019775915.2 Cyphomyrus plagiostoma | reverse complement strand
CTTGCCTCAGGTCAGTGTTGTGCCTTAGAAAATACCACGAACTGCTGGATTTTCATCATCTTGTTTTCAGTGAATCACCGTCAATTTTTTGTGTCCATCATACTAATATTTTCAATAATGCTTGAATGCTTGCCCTAAGTTATACAAGTGATTTTTAGAAAAATATGTTTGTGTAGTTCAACCTTGGCACAATAATAATAAAGGTGAATCACGGACGACGTATTTGGATCTCGGGATGATTAGTCCACACACGATCAGAATCAATCCATCATATTTATGTCTGCTAGGTGGAGCTGGAGGTACTTTGCCGAACTGTGAGTAATGGAGCCCCAGCTTCCCAAATCATTACAGTAACAGGAGGACAGTGAACCATGTTTGTTTTATTCTATGCTACATGGGCAACGGGGCCAATTATGTGGCCATCTGTGAGTTCGTCTTGATACAGATGACTTCACTGCCTCTTAGGGCTGGTTAATCCTTGGAAAAGGCATTCGCACAATATCTCACATAAAACCCATGGAAACTAATGTCTTAATAATCAATGCAATTATATTTATTGATGCAATAATTTGTGAATGTGACAAATGTCGAACCAAGGAGCAGAAGAAACAGAGGAATGGGGTGTTACTGCATGTAACCCTGGCTAACAAGAGTAAATCCCAAATCAGATAAAAGTACAACTTTCATTGAGCTTGAAGGCTGCTGTTAGGCCTACAGACACTTGAAATCCACTATGTACAGTTTACCAGTTCATCATGACATTGCAAGAATAGTAGTCATTCACTCACAGTCTTGTCTGCAGTAAACTGCAGTGACCCCAGCTGGAAATGGGGACCCTGTTTAGGACAATCACTAAGGCTCCTAGTAGCATGAGTCAGACGTGAGGGGGAGATGCTGTGACAAGGACCAAGGTCAATATATTCAACAGCAGTAGAGACAATGTGAGGTTGAGGGCAAAGACAGAGGCAAAGGCAAGCGTGGAATAAAACCAATTGCTGTTTTATTAAAGTAAAGTACAGGCAGAGCAAAGCAAATGGACCATGAGGGGTCAAAACAGGGTAGGGAGGATCAGACAAGAGCACTAGACACAGGGCACTTTGGGAAGCACATTCAGGCAGCAACGCCAATGACTGGACTGGGGATCACGGGACCGAAGGCTGCTTTATATGGATTATGTGAGGGAGCAGCTGACAGGCACCTGGGGTAATCCACACGAGGGCTGTAACAAGAGGTAAGATTAAACAAGTAACAGATGTAGCTCGTTAGAGCCAAACGAGGAAGAGAACAAGGGGGAAGGGATGCAGGGCGTGACACAAAAGCTGACATCTTGTTCAGCTTCTTCTTTTGAGTGTATCAGTTGTTTGATGGGGGAGAATTAGCATTTCAGTCAAATTTTTTTGTGACAGTGTACTTCCTATATGGAATTTTCACTGCACTCCTGCTGGACAATTGCTGAAAAAGAGATATTCATTCATTCATTCATTTATTACTAATCACTGCTCTTAATTAGGCAAGATAATAATGCAGTGGCACACATCTTGGCTGAGTTCGAGGTTATCCTACACACCGGCAAAGATATCCGTCCATCATGGATAAAGATCCATACCCTGCATTAGATTAATGGGAGGACTTCACCACCTCGAAGGGCTGGGAATTCCTGGGGACAGGCATTTGCACAATAACGCAGATAAAACCGATTGAAACTAATGCCTTATTAATAAATGCAGTTATATTAATTGATGCAATTTGAGAATATGACAAAAGTGTCTAACCAAGGAGCAGAAGAAACAGAGGAGTTGGGTGTTACTGCATGTAACCGTGGCGAACGAGGGTAAACAAACCCAAATCAGATAAAAGTACAACTTTCAGTGAGCTTGAAGGCCGCTGTTAGCCCTACGGACACTAGAAATCCTAGTCTTGTCTGCAGTTTACTGCGGTGACTCCAGCTGGTAATGGGGACCCTGCTCAGGACAATCACTAAGGGTCCTAGCTGTGTGAGCCAGACAGGGAGATGCTGCATCACCAGGGACCAAAAATCACTTCTGATATATTACACAAAGATGTAAGGTCAGTATAATCAACAGCAGTAGACAAGAGCTGACATCTTAGCAATACTGTGCTCACCACCTTCCACAGTGTGTTTGCTGTTCACCTTCTTCTTTTGAGTGTGTCGGTTGTCTGACAGGGAGAACTGGCATTCCTTCCCAGGACGTGAACTGTCGTACTTCAAATTTACAATTTCAGAATTTGAAATAAAACCTCACTTCTGCTGGACAATTACTCAAGAAGGAGATATTTATTTACTTTATATTATTTATTAAATTTACTAATAACACTTTATATTATCCATAAGTATTGTAAGCAAGCACCCACTCATGCTACACATTTGTTTGCCCTTTAAGTGTTTATTTAATGTTACAACTGATAACAGAATATTTGTCTGCACTTCCATGTTGAATGTGAAGTTGGACCAGGGTGATTTCCTGGTGATTTTCACTGGTGTGTCAATTTTGCATTCTTGTTTTAAGGTGGATGTATTCTGGTAAGTCTCATATTTAATTTCCTCAACATCCACACTGGGTACCACCTGATGAAGAGTGGGGTACTGAACTTTCGTTAACACAGCAGACTTGATGGTGTCGATGAATACGAAGCCTAAGCTATCTATGTCCGCACCTACTCGTCGTACGATTCCCATGTAGATCCCAGGTCCAGTATCAGCTGGGTACTCTGTTTTCAGCCCCCACTGTGTCATGTATGCGAAGAACTCCCGGGAGCGTTCGAGCTCCATTGTCCCACAGAGAAAGAGAGGTAAACTGCTCTCCATCTTCAAATGTAAATTCTGAATAGTTCCCAGCAGGATTTCCAAACTGCCCGGACTGGCCGTCACTAAGCCAAACCTTTATGGCTTTCACCCTCCAGTCACCCCCCCAAACCCAAATCTTCTTCAGTGTGGCTCCATTTGTGATACCAGTGAAGTGAAATGGTGAACCACCTTCTCCACCAATAGTAACGATAGGAGTCAGGTATGACATGATGTTGCTCTTAAAATAAACCTTAAACAAAAGAACACATTCTAATCAATTCAACTGGAAAGAAACATTCTGAGAATGGAGGATGTGTATGTAAATGTTTAAACCCTGCCTGATGGAGGTTGTCCACCAGCATCCAAGAACATCATATCGCTTACATGAGTTTTAGTTTTTGTGTCATGAATCACTGTTCTTGCAGGGGGAAACAAGTCTATTTATGACTATGGTATGGCTGTGAAATGTTACTTGAGTTGTCAGGACTACAGTGCAGGCATGTGCAAGAGGGGTCCTGGCTGTTTTGGCACCTATTTGAGTGGAGAGAGAGGATCCAGCAGGACGAACCCATGATTTTCTTCGGGGCTGTCTCTCTCACCACTCCACTCCCTGCTGGAGATCGGGAGGAACCCCTTCCGTGGAAATCACTTGGCTCTTAAAAGTCCCGCGGGCTCTTACAGGGGCAGCGCCTTCTCCTAATGTGTCAACCCTGGCTGATGCAGCTGATGTTCCCGACTCGCCCGCCTGTTACTGCTTCGCCTGCGCCCGAAGCAGATGTGCCTGTCCTGCCTGTTCCTGACCTGCTTGTCCCAGCCCTGGCTGCGCCTCCTCCACCCCAACACAGCTTACTGCAGTGTCACCAACTTGGGTCTGCTGGCTGGCGTGAGATTTTCAATTCGACATAAGTCTGCACATGCATTTACATGCATGTGACAGTTTTATTAACTTGTAAACAGTATGTAGGGTTTGCAAACATCCCCCAACACTTAGACGTAACTAATTTTAGGTTTATAATGGAATAATATATATTTACCGTAATATTACTTGTGTGAGCGTGAGAGTCTGAAAGCGTGAGTATCATGCCAGATGCGTGAGAGTTGGCAGCCCTGTTACTGCCTTCAAGTGCATTTCTTTAGAGTTCTTGGGAATGGAACATACGCAGCCTTTATTATTACAGTTAAAACCCCTTGTACTGGACTCGCTTATTACAGAATATTGTCCATAACGGAGAAACAATTTGGTCCCAGGGCCACTTTTAGCTGTAGTTTTGTTCAGCTATAACGGACATACAGGCTCCGCCTACAAGGTGCGTGGTGTGCCAGTGATATCCAGTACAGATATTTAAGTACAGGTCGTCGTCGACTTACGACCATGATTGGTTACGACTGGCTGGTCGTAACACGATTTGGTCGTAAGTAGCATTTTATCCTACTGTACAGATTTTTATTCGGAACGCTTTCTTGGATACACTAAGGCATTCCGAAGAACAGCGGCAGCCATATACACCCAATTTAGAGGTAATTTTAGAGTAGCCTAAAATACATGCTTTGAACAGATAACGCGCTTGTATAAAATTATGGTTTTTTTCTATAGAACAAAAAGCTCAGGTCAGCCTGGTCAGAAGCGAAACCGCTACCCACCGAATTAATATGTGAACTTGAACTATAACAAGAACCAGATGGCAAGTGTACATACATATAAGTGCTGCCACTTTTGTTTATTATTATAATAAAACAAGACAATAATCATTTTCATTGGGCAAATTTTTGATTAATCTATTACTTGTTTTAGAATATACACAGTGTATTTGTATAGATTTGAACTCTGGCAGAGCTCAGATAGATAGAAATATGTTATCATTTTATGCATTTATAATAACATCATTCCTTGGGTCTAAGAAGCTTGTGTTTGCCATCTTCCTTGACATACATTTATTTTTTAAGTCTCCAAATGAGAATTAAGGTTCACAGAAAACCGCAATAGCAAGCAAGCCAGTTTATTTATATAGCACATCATCATACACAAGAGGTCATTCAGTGTGCTTTACAAAGCAAGGCAAAGCAGAAAGCTTAATATAACAAAATAATAATTGATTATATTTAATAAATAAAATTAAAAGCAATAAAATACGGCAGAATATAAAAGCATGAGGAGTTAATATAATAAATATAGAAAATAAATCAAAAGAATAACATTGTATTAGAATAAAAAACCAATAATTAAACACATTTCTCAGATCAACCGGTTTCATCATTAAATTAGTCCAATACTGCTCCCCCTTCGAGCATCCTGATTGCCCATGGACTCTTGGCGATCAATCTTTGCTGTAGGCTTGGAAAGTGCTCACAAGATGATCAGTTTTTTGCTCTTTGGCTGAGAGAGTATTCCCTTGTGTGTCTATTCAGGCTGACCTTGGTATCCCCAAATGGGTTCCATAAGTTTAAGGAAAAGCGGTAGTGCAGTTTTTTACATGTTTTTAAAGCTGGCTACAGTTGGGGCTGATCTGATATGATTGGCTAGGTGTGTCTAATATTCCAGACAAGAAGGTAACCTTCTGACCACACATGCTCTGTGCACCCAGTCTTACACACAGTCCAAAAACCACCTGTTAGTTGGTGTGTAGGATCACACATGCACATATCACAGGGCTTAAATTCCAGGTGGCCTGAGACAAGGCCAAGCCTGGTACGAGAGACATTGGCCTAGGCACCAAAGGGGAGTTAGTGACCCCACACACATAAACACACTTAAAGACACTTAAACACACACACACACACACACACAACAAGGGAGGCCAGCACTCCAACTTTTATTGTCCAAAGATTTAGGGACCTACAGCCAGCAGTGTGGACCTAGTGGACAGGGGCCCCTCGACTTGGCACACAACCCCCTCCCCAGACATCCTGCCTTACATACCACTCACCCAACAGGAGTTATTAATTTATAATAATATAATTTACTTGAGCTAATAATTCCTACAGGTGTTTTACATTTGAATAGCCATTTCACCTCACACAGGGCACGACAGTGTGTTCCATACACAGCATCAGACATAGTTATATTACACACATGACTTTACACTACTGTATTATGTAAGAACATGGAGAAAAATCCCCCTTCATTTCATATTAGAAACAGAAGGATGTTGATTATGCAAGAAGCGTAGCGGCAAGCAACCTTTTGAGGAGAGGGAGATGAGGAAGGCGTGTAACTTGCAATGCATTGCATGTACAGTATGAGCAGAAAAAATTAAATAAACGAAAGGTCGCTAGCAGCGTCGGCCACGCCCATCACCAGAACCATCGCGTCACCCTGCACACACATAAGAAAAGAACTCACGTGCACATTAGTTTTCTCGTAGATAACATTCATTAGCTGGGACATGTCGCCACCTTCGGTACCTGGCTCCATAACGGCCACAGTGTTGTTTCATCCCACAGCTATCAGCTCTACAGGCTTCGGTGGGTTCGGTGTGGGTTTTGTTGTTCAACCCACATACCTGTGTTTTTATGTTCCTTACTTGTTTCCAGATTTGTTCCCACAGTTCCTTACCCCAAACCTACTTGGTCCTAATTTTCCAATTTTGATTTTTCCATGTAGGCATCGAAACAGCCATACCATTCGCTATTCACCAGGAATCAGTATACAAGTGACAGTCACTCAGTCCCTTCTGCTCCAAAGCCATCACTACTTCTCGCAATTCAGCCCATTGGCTGCTTTTACCTTCTCCTGTCTTCTCCAACATCTGCCGCGTACATAGATTGCATGCCGCATTTTTCCACTTTTGCTTACCATCGACATACTTAGCCGCCCCATTCGTAAACCACGCATGCTGTTTCTGTTCTTCACCTCCTACAATATAGGGCATCAATATCACCATCTCTTCCGCTTTCTCTAGAACATCCGCTACTTCCTCATAACCCGGTCATTTACATACCATTTCCATTTTAAATCCTATGCTTTTTACGCTCCACTAATCCAGTGAATTTTAGGATTTACCTACAAAGTTACAAACCAACATTAATAGAAAATGATTTTTCCAGAAAAAAGAGCCCTCTTTGTTACGCCGTGCGTGCAGGCGGGCAGACGAACAAGCAAAGTCAGCCAGGAATGAAAGTAAAACAGCGTTTATTCCATGAACAAGAAGCACACGGGGAAAAACGACAACTAAACATTAATGACAGATCTGGGAAAACTAACTCAGATGCGGACTAAATACACAGGACAAACCAAAAATAACAGGAAACAGGTGATGACAATCGGGAAGTAACACGAGGTCACGAGGTGGGCATGGCACACACGAGGATCGGACAAGCTGGATGTGACAGAACCCCCCCCCTCAAAGGCGCGCACTTCAGGCACGCCCCAGGAGAGGCGACGGATGAAATGAGACTGGGAAAACAGGACCTGGAAGACAAAACTAAGACATCAATGGGGCACCGGAAACAGAGCAGAAACGCAGAACAGACATAGAGGCAGAAACCACGACAAGACCTGACACAGAACGGGAAACGCAGACAGATCGACCAGGAAGGGAGACACAGGGGGAACACTGACAGGTGGAACAAGAAGGCCAGGAGTGAATGAAGGAGTTAGAGGGGAAGAAGGAGCAGGAACAGGAGGGACAAAGAGGTAAGGAACAGACACGGGAGGCCACACCAGAACAGAGGGAGGACACAGGGAGGCCGGAGGCGAGAGGGAGGCAGGAGCAGCAGGGGACCACGCAGGGGCCAAGGAGACGGGCCGAGGGAGTGATGAGGGGACACATAGGGAGCAGGAGGGGACCCCAGCAACAGCCAGGATGGGAGAGCCACAGCAGGCGACAGGAAAACCCGAGCCGGCCAAGGCAACGACCGCTGACCCAGAGCTGGAGGAACCGCAGAAGCCCCAGACAAGACCCTGGCCCGACATTTATGCCCCCTCCCCTTGCGGGACACAGAAAGGCGGGGACCTCACTGGGGCGTTGGTGGAGGAGTCCGTCCACCACTAGAGTCCTTGGGGCCCAGTAGGTAGATCCCCGAGGGGTCCCATTCGAGCTCCTCCTCTCCTTCCACCGTGGGAGGAGGAGCGATGGTGCTACAGTCTGGGACCTCCTCGGGGACAGAGAGTTCAGGGAAAAGCCGAGCTGGGGCTGATAATCTTGCATTAAAATCAATATCAAGATATCAATTAAAAGCAATGCAAAACAACCTCGTATTGTTACGTTCTGCTCCGAACGATCCTCGCGTGTGCCACGCCCACCTCGTTACCACGTGTTTTCACCTGATTGTTCTCACCTGTTCCTTGTTAGTGCCTGCTAGTCCTATGTATTTAGTCCTCATGTAAGTCAGTCTTCCCCAGACTTGTCATTGATGTGTCCCAGTGTTGGTTATCCATCTGCCCTGTCCTGCCAAATAAAGCCCGTTTACCCGACTTTGAGGCTGGACTCGCCTACTTCCCTACTTGCCAGCCGACACCGCGTAACCGAATGACAAGTCTGCTTGAAAACACAGGGCGGCAGGCCGAGCACCAACGGCTCGGTCTGCTGCAATTGGCTGTGCACTGGTGCTCCCAGCTCGAATTACTAGAGGATCCGTTAGCCCTGGAGCTGGCCACCCACGCCGCGGATCTCCTGGCAGAGGAGCGCCCTCCCGGACAGCAGTACCCACTGGCAAAGGTGCGGAAATGCCTCTGTCGCCTACAGCAACGGATCCAGCTCCGCGTCGGCCGACTCTGGGCCCCCCTGCTCCGGCTGGGCATCGGACGGCGCCTTCACGGGCTCTGGTGTTGCCGTTGCCAGCGGCGGCTTCCCCCTCTGGCCTGCCTGCGCCGGTGGTCCCTCTGGCTCCCTCCGGGTCGCCTGCGGCCCATCTCCTTGGCCCCTGCGGGGCCCCCTCCTGCTCCTGCCTCCCCCTTGCCTGCGGCCCCTCCGGCTGCTGCCCGTTGCCTGCCTGGGTGCCTTCGGGCACCCTGGTGTCCTCCTCCCGTTCCTGTCTCGTCTGCTCCTCCTCCCTTTGTCCCGCCTGTGTCAGTTCCATCTGGTGGCCCTTTTGTTCCCCCATTCACTCCTGGCCCTTTTGTTCCGCTTCTCGGTGTTCCTCCTGTCTCTCCCGTACTTGTATGCCTGTCCGCGTTCCCTGTCCTGTGTCGCGTCCTGTCCTGGTTCCTGTCCTTGTGCATGTTTTGTGTTTCGATTTTCTTCCCTGGTCTCTGTTGATGGTCTTGTCTTGTTTTCCAGGTCCTGTTTCCCCAGTTCATCTCATCTCGTCCGTCAAGTTATTCAAGTTATTGGTATCCAGATTCAAACTAATAAATTCAGTTCAGTTCAGTTTTGTAATGGTGACAACTGCAGATTCAAATACACAAACTTCATATTCAGTTTCTAGTGGCACAAATATCAGCCCATACAAATGGTTCATTTTTATGACCAATGATGAAATCAAGGGGCGCCAAAGCTGAAAGACAGTCATATCCAATTAGCAATCCCACATCACTGTCTTGAAGTGATGGCATCTCATTTGCAAGATGTCTAAGATGAGACCACTGCAAAGCTGTAGCTGCAGTTGGTATGCAGGATTTGTCAACAGGAATAAAGTCACGTGTATATGAAGAGTTCTTTTCCCTCATTTAAAAAAATGAGTTTTTCATGCCATTTTGCTGTGCACTGAGCCCATTCACTGCTCTATCAACATTTTATGCCAAATCGCTATATTTCCTTGTTTAAGATGTACTGCAAGATGCCGTTTTTTTTCCAAAGCGCAATAAGCGCCATACCTATTTTTGGTCAAAACGCAATATATCCTCTCGACCAATCAGAATTCGGTGAGCGTGCGACTTAATCGAACTTAGCGGCGCTCTGAGGCGATGATTTTTTTGCTATCTTGTTTAGTGTCCTCTTCAAAATGAATGCTTTAAACCCTTTTGATGGCATCGATGAGCCAGTAAGACCTAAAGCTGGAGGTAGAAAACGCCGACTGGACAAAGAAAACCACAAAAAACAACAAAAAAAAGAAGGTTCGCGATGCGTTAATACCTACTGTGAGATGTCAACACAAGGCTGCTGCCACCGGTTTCTGTCAAACCGAGAAGCTGTTACCGGATTTTTTATTTTATGTGGTGGACGATATTGAAACGTGAAATTGCCAATATTTATTTTATTGTACTATATGTTACTATTTTTATGTATTTATGTATTTTTTTATTTAAGGAATTTGCACTTAATTTGATTTATATTCATTTATTATATTCTATTATAGTCTTTGATGTCATATGTTGCATGTTCACACAACACACAAACAGTCAACTTTTTCTAAATAAATGGATGGATTTATAGCATTTTGGAAAAAAAAACTTTGAATTTATAATCAACAATACTGTTGTTTGATTTAACAATCATTGTTCAACATGTTCAGGCTGAGCCAACAAACCATTTTAACAGGATAAATTAAATATTAACAAAATGTGTGGGTCTAGGTAAAAAAAAATGTCATTTTCCTGAAAACTATCAAAATGGATTCATGCTATTTTGGAAAAGAGCTCTTCATTTATAAAAGCACCAGTCCAATATTTACTTAATGACGTTAAATGTGAATGCGGAAATCCATGAACACGTGCATGTGCGTGGGCAAACATCTGTGTGTGCGTATTTATGTGTAAAGCAGTCTCCATGAAAGCCTGCCCTGTGCAGTCACTCCATGACCATCACAGCCATTACTTAAGTATTTTTGGGTAAGCATAAGAGGCACTTCATGCCAGAGTAGGAAAACATTTCTCGCAAATATGACCAGGGAATTCAGAGGTAAAACTGTACCTTCTGTGCATTTTAGCCTGGCATCATGTCCAGGATAAACGCTAACCCAGCCTAACCAGCTCTTCCATCCATTCTGCTGTCCAACGTTTGCTCCCTGGACAACAACATGGAGTAGCTGTGGCCCCCACAATTTACCCAGCATGAAATAAAGGATTAGTCTATCCATATTTATATGGAAACATGGCTGTAATCAAACATCATGGACTTTGCCATCCAGCTAGATAGGCTAACCTGCTATAGAGCCGACAAACATGCCTCTTTGTCTGGGAAAAGCCACAGTGGCGGTTTGTGCATTTACCTAAACAAGGCCTATGTACGCACTCTGCTCAAGTAATTTGTCACTATTCATCACAGTTGGAGTTTCTAATTGAAATATCATCCAAATTTACCTGCCAAAAGAATTCACCATGGTGCTCGTAGTAGCTATGTATTTTCTGCCTAGTCCCAATATTAATCAGGCACTAGGCGACTGTACAAAGCTACAAATGGCTCACCCAGATAGATATTTCATTGTCACTAGCGACTTTAGTCAGGCTAATTTGAAGTCGATTCTACCTAAATCCTATCAGCATGTGAACTTTGCCATGAGAGGGGAGAACAGTCTGGAAGAAGTCTACACAAATATGTGTGAGGTCTACAAAGCTACCAAACTCCCCGACATCAGTACCTCCAACCACGTGATAGTGATGATATTTTGCAAATACATTTCCCTGCTGAAATGTACAAAGCTAGCCAGGGAAAGCATCAGTGTCTGGCCGAGTGGAGCTGCCCAAGCACCTCAGGACTGTTTCAATTGTACTGAATGGGACATGTTCAGAGAAGCTGCTACCTATGGCAGGTCCATCAACTTGGAAGATACCAATTCTGTCACCTATTACATCAGCAAATACGCAGAGAATGTTAATGTCCCCAGCATTTTTCACCACGAGAGCCAATGAAAAGCCCAGGGGACATCACAGGACCTGGGAAAACAAAAGGAAGACCATCAATGAGACACAGGGAATGGCAACTACACAAAGGATAAACAAGACAAGAACCCAGATAACAACTGAACAAATGTGGACATGAACAGGGACACCAAGGATGGGAACACAGAACCGAACAGCAAGGAAGGGGACAGCGGAGGAACAACACCAGGGAGCACACCAACAAACAGAGGACAGAGACCAGAACGGAACAAAGGTGCAGAGGGACTGGGAGCAAACACAGAAGGCATAAAACCAGGGGGTAAGGAAGCAAAAGGTGGGGGAAACAGGGAGCTGGAGGGGAATCTCAGTGGGTGGAAAGCGGGAGCCGCAGGGGCAACAGGTGACTGCAAAGCCAGAGCAGGAGGGACCCTCATTGACAGCGAGGCAGGGGGCGAAAAGGAAGGTATAGGGACTGACGAAGGAGGGAAGAGAAGGGGATACTGGAGAAGAAACCAGAAGCTGCAGCAGGCGAAGGCGCAGCCACAGTCGGCAAAGGTGCATGCGACTGATGAGTCAGAGCTGGGGAACCTGCAGGCAACCGCCAAGCAGGAGCTGGAGGATTCGCAGGCCGAAGCCAGGGGGACCAAAGGCAGGGGGCAGGGTGGGCAGCATTTGACCCCAGTGCAGGTGTCCTCTCCCTTTCCAGGGCACCGAGAGTGGTTGTCCAATGATCTAGGACCTCCTTGGGGACAGGGACTGGGGAATCAGGAACTACCAGAACTGGGAGCATGAGGATTGGTGCAGGAGCAGGGTCCGGGGGATCAGGGACCTCCTTGGGGATGGGATGGGAACTGGGGGCATGGGAACTGGGGTAACTGGAGCCGGAGGGTCAGGAACCACGGGGGCCAGAGCAGGAACCATAGGGACTGGGGCAGGAACCGCTGAAGCAGAAACCACAAGCACCGGAGCTAGGGTTTGCGCATCAGTAGTGGGCGCCCCCCATTTAAGGCCAGGCGCATCCCTAGGAAGGGACGAGCTGCTGGCAGTGAAGCAGCAGGCAGACAAGGTGCGAGCATAGGCAGCGATGACATTGGGTGCGAACAACACCAGATTAAGAATTGGGAGGGGTTCCTCTCGACTTGCTGCAGGGGAGGCAGCGGAGACCGAGGTGGCTCCCAGGAGGACCTCCGGCGCGCCCTTCCATTTGTGCCTTTTTTTCTTCACCGGTGCTTTCAGTGTAGTTTGGGGCACTTCTGGTAGCTCCAACAGCAGACCACAGAGCAGTCCGCTGTCCAAAGCCACCTGCTGCACCCTGGACTCTGCTACCCCTCTTCTAAACTGCCGTAAGTTTACTTGCACCTCTTCTGCGAGGTGTGAGTCCTCAGTCAGGGTTGTCATCTCCAGGATGTTCTTTGACCGGTAAGGGCTTGAGCCACGGGGTCATCCCGATCCTGGGGCTGATCGAGTAAATCACCTTGTTGACAAGTCCAAGGTATTGTTCCATGGTCAAGCGAGGCGTCTTCTTTTTGTGCAGTCCTGTCATTCTGTCATGCTCGGGGCATGGACCGGGAAAGCAGAACATGACTTATTGGGGATCATGAGGTTTAATCAAAAGGTAGAGACAAGCAGGACAACAGAACTCCAAATGACGTTAATGGAAGGACTGGGAAAACATACTGTAACACAGACTTAAATACATAGGAATCATGAAAACAAGTTAAAACAGCTGATGACTCGGGGATTCCACATGAGGTAGAAAGGGGGATGGCACACAGGAGGATCAGACTTGTGAGGCATGACAATTACTATACTCAGTTTTCTCATTGTTGAGCTAGAGGGAGGAGACAGGTAGTGAGATCAGGGGTTGAGGGAAGATGGGAAATAGTGGCAGCCAAAGAGCTATGAATAGTGGAAATCAGGGTTGGGGCCATTCCAGAATGCATTTATTAATTTCAGTCCAAATCAGAAAATGGAACTGGAGGTGGAATTTAAATCTCCCTGAAATTGTATCTGACCTGTTACCATCGGGCCATGGGCAACAGATGTAAAATAGCCATTTTGGCTAATTCTGGCACATTTACATTTTATGCTTTTCATGTGCACTGTCCATGTCAAATAAACCATAAATA
>JABFEA020000099.1:22219-32228 GCA_019775915.2 Cyphomyrus plagiostoma | reverse complement strand
ATATGGGCCAACATTTCTAAAGAATGCTTTCAGCACCTTATTGAATCAATGCCACGTAGAATTAAGGCAGTTCTGAAAGCGAAAGGGGGTCAAACACCGTATTAGTATTAGTATTAGTATTGGTGTTCCTAATAATCCTTTAGGTGAGTGTATATTACAATATATTCTGCATTTCTTGGCCTACCTTATTACAAATTTAACAAAATGTCTTAGCTACACTATTTACAATTTAATAAAATCAAAGGACACAAGCTTAGTTTTCACAAAAAAAACAAATATTTCAAGTACCCTAAAACAGTGCAAATGCAAAATTAATATAAACACATTAAACAAACACTGGATGAGAAGACGTACATCTCAAATAGTGTTTCTCTTCAACATTTGCAAAATATTTTAACAGTATTTAATAATCAAACATTTGATTGTTTTGCAAAGTCAAGTGTGCTTATGTGTCTCTCAGTGTGCATGCAAATGTGTTTCTGTGTGTGTGTGGTATCTGTTAGCAGCCAGCATGTTTTTTGGGCTTAAATTATAAATGAATGAAAGCGGTTTTAATTTAAAAATTGTTGTTTTTTGTTATTTGTAGACTGAAGACAAAGCCATGAGCCAACTCACTTATCTAACACTGAAACATACTCAAGCATTTTTATGAAAGACAATTCAAAAACAATATGTATGTTAAGATAATAGATTTGGAACTATTTCAATAAGTAGCACTGATACAAGACTGGTCAAAGATTATTTTGTCAGTGCTGTTTAACAGGATGATTTTGAATGCACAGTGTGTTCATGGGTTTTGGGGTATATACACTTGGTTACTCAATTCACATGACTCAGACCCTGGTGAGTGTTGCTTTTAATTGCTAGCAATGCAGCAAGTGGCAGCGTTTAATGCTATAAGTACTATGACAGAAGGGGTGAGTTGTCCAATATCTTTTTTTTTCTTTATTGCCCACCACCATGCCCCCAATATCCAATATCTCTGCTCACCAGGGTATGGGGGATTAAATTAGTGTTTCCATATGTAAACATGCCAATTTTCAATCTAACTATTATTAATTACACTTGCAAATTTCATTAGCGCTGATGTTTGGCTACCTAACATATCTAGTTAAGATACTTTAGCTCACTCACCAGTCATAGTGCTGTGTAGCATATCTGATGCATGACCAATTAAGAACAAATTTATACATGTAATTATATAAAATCCAGAAATTCATGGCACCACTCAACCGACATTCTGACCTTTTTAACGTGAAGTTACACTTAAAGGGAAAAGTGTAAAATATTTGCTTGTGGAAGACCAAGATGGCGGATGAAGCTCCTTACCAAAGATAAAAACCCCTGCAGGGTTGCTCTGTAGAACCCTTTCAATCAAGGAGTCACAATGAGCATGCGCATAGTAATTGGCTTCATCTAGGGTTCTACTATAATTTGTATATTATGCCAACTGAGGTTATGTATTGAGGCCAACTTTTAACGAGAAACTTAATTGTTTTTTTTTTGCTTTAGAAACAAAAGTTAGTATGACCAATTACTTTGAAATTGTTTACAGAGCAGTTAAATATTTTTGTTCTTTCAAATTAAGAATCATTTTAAGGCTAGCTTCTCATTTTTACAGTGTACTACTACTGTGCACCATGCTGTGAAGCTTCAAGTAATGAACCCTTTTCTGACACATTTGGAAGGGCGGCTTCATTGCTTCTGAAAGCTTTGTTTTGACATTATTAGTAAAATGCAAAAAAGTGGGTAATTTGTAAATCATCTGTGATTTCACAAACTACTGGGCATGGGTGAAGGGAGATAAGGATGCAAGTGTCAGTACCTGAGGTTTAATGAACAAGGAATGAAACAAACACAAGGGGTTGAAACCAGAAGCCTGACCAGGGGACAAAGGAAACTAAGACAATAAAGATAACAATAAAGACAAGGACACCCCTGGCAGCAATGATGACACTAATAATGAGAAATGTTTGACTGGTAAGCCAGGGCTTGCATCCTTATATATAAAAGGGAAAACACAGGTGCACCGCATGAGAACAATAAGGACAGGGCAATTGTCAAGTGACACACCATAGAGAAAGATAATAGCAGGCCTGGCATTTGATGTGGGTTAAATTCAGAACAGTAGAAAGATAAGAAATTTAATGCTTTGCCTTATATAGAGTACGTTATTGTTTTATTATCCTTTTTATATTTTGGGAAATATGCAGTCATTCTGAATTTCGTACCTGCAACACACTGGAAAGAAGTTGGGCCTGGGGCAACATAAAACTAGGACGGATGTGGAACGTTCAAAAAACATCTTAAATATTTGGCACTATCATAACTGGATATAAGAGAAGCTTCCAAACAAACTGCACTTGCTACTTTTAAAGCAGAACATGTAGAGGCAGATAGATAAACTCATCCAGTCTACCTTGCAGTTGATGTACTAAAATGACAATCAGCAGTAGATGGTAGTCAAGCCAAACCTGCTCTATTAGGTAACCTATTGTGATGATGACAATGCTTTGTAATTCTCTGTTTCCACATATAAATGTAAATTCTTGGTTATTATGCTACTCCTTTCATTCTATGTTCAAACATCCCACAGGGATACCGGCGTCTTAGTGTTGACATCAATGCCAAGAGGGAGGTGCGCCGTGGTGTGAGAGACAGATGGAAGGTGATCCTTGAGAATCTGGGTGAGTGTGTTACTTTATCAGTTATACTAACCCTTTCACTCATAGTGAGCAGCTATTTAAAATCATTTTCTTACAGATGCATAACAGCTGCTTCAAAATACCATAGGTCTGGATCTAGTGCCAACCATCTGTAAGAGAGCCAACACAGAGAATACAGAGAGCCAAGATGGCAAACAAAAAATAAGACATAAGTAAGTTAGGAAATCTGTATTGTTATTCCATAGGAAATTTGGTCTGTTGTGTGTTATTACAAAAGAGACCAAGAAACAAGAGTATTAACAACCAGAGATTGTTAATACTCAATCAAATTGAGGGAAACATAGTCTGCACTGAAATGGCAAGCTACAAAGTGTCACAAAGTTCAGAGGGCTCTGTGAAGTCCCCTTCTTAGCCATTAATCCACACTCTGCTTTCATCCTCAGTAGTAATCATTTTACAAAGCCCAGTATCTCATAAAAAAACAAAGGTAACTGCAGGTTTCATATCCTTGTTTAATCTTCATCTGTTGCAGAATGGGTGGGTAGTATTGAGAGTAACATTTATGTAACTGGTCATATAACCCACCATTGTCTTGATTCTAGTGTGACCAGGTAATCTATATTGGGAGGACACTTTGAGCTAGGACAGGACTTGTAAACTACCGTTTCAATTAAAAGGACCTGAAGTGGGTTGCACCAGCTTTGTGTAATTTGATCATAAGGTCAGGTGGAAAGTGTATCTTAAATCATATCTTAAAACTAGCTAGTTTGAAACTAGCACCGCTTTCTTTGTCAGTGGTACCACTACTACTTATGTTACACTGTAGTTAGTGGCTACTAAATAAAAATATTGTTGCACAGAATGATGTTTTCACTGTGGACAACCAATCAATATTGCTGTCTGATATTACCAGAACAAGCTTGCTGTTCCATATTTGTCGAGTTTGGGTTGTACACAGCTACCGATTTGTTTTCTTTGTATTTCTGAGAAGTATTTCCACTGCCTCTGTAATGGCAATGTGCCACCATCACCAGTGCGATGTAAGAAGTGTATTTGCGGTGCAGCTTGGTTGAGTTTGGTTTTTCTTGCGCAACGGATTATAGAACTCAGGGTTCGGGCTTATATCAGAGTATTTGAGTCACAGATCAGATCATTTTTTGCATCAGGAAAAAAGAAGTACAAAAATAACTTTGCTTTCCATATTTAAAGAACTAAAAGAAAACTCATCCATCCATCCATTCATCTTCTCCCACTTATCCGAGGTCGGGTCACAGGGGCAGCAGTCTCAGCAGGGAAACCCTGACTTCCCTCTCCCCGGCTACTTCATCCAGCTCCTCTGGGGGAATCCCGAGGTGTTCCCAGGCCAGCTGAGAGACATAGTCCCTCCAGCGTGTCCTGGGTCTTCCCCGGGGCCTCCTCCCAGTGGGACATGTCCGAAACACCTTACCAGAGAGGTGTCCAGGAAACATCCTAATTAGATGCCCAAGCCACCTCATCTGGCTCCTTTCGATGTGGAGGAGCAGCGGCTCTACTCTGAGCGCCTCCCGAATGACCAAGCTCCTCACCCTATCTCTAAGGGAGAGCCCAGCCACCCTACGGAGGAAACTCATTTCGGGCGCTTGTACTCGCGATTTCGTTCTTTCGGTCAATACCCACAGCTAGTGACCATAGGTGAGGGTAGGCACGTAGATCAACTGGTAAATTGAGAGCTTTGCCTTTTGGCTCAGCTTCTTCTTCACCATGACAGACCGGTGCAGCGCCCACATCACTGTGGACGCCGCACCAAACCGCCTGTCAATCTCCGGCTCCATCGTCCCCCCACTCTTTGGCGGAGGACCTTTCCCCGACCCGGAGAGAGCATTCTACCCTTTTCCTGACCTAATCCTGAGGTCACCAAACCGGACACCCTCAACGCCCTGGCTGCGCCTAGAAATTCTGTCCATAAAAACTATAAAAAGAATCAGTGACAAAGGGCAGCCCTGACGGAGTCTAACCCTCACCGGAAATAAAAACAACTTATTGCCGCCCATGCAGACCAGACTCTGGCACCGGTCATACAGGGACTGAACAGCCCTTAAAAGGAAGCCCGGCACCCCATATTCCCGGAGCACCCCCCACAGGACTCCCTGAGGGACACAGTGGAATGCCTTCTCCAAGTCCATAAAACACATGTAGACTGGTTGGGAAAACTCCCATGAACCATCTGGATCCCTGCGGAGAGTATAGAGCTGGTGCACTGTTCCACGGCCGGGGCAAAAACCACATTGCTCCTCCTGTATCAGAGGTTCAGAAATCCGGTGGACCCTCCTCTCCAGAACCCCCGAATAGACCTTACCAGGGAGGCTGAGGAGTGTGATGCCCCTATAGTTGGAGCACACCCTTTGGTCCCCCTTCTTAAATAGGGGAACCACTACCTGGGTCTGCCAGTCCAGAGGCACTGCCCTCGATTTCTACACGATGCTGCAGATGTGTGTCAACCAAGACAGCCCCACAGCATCCAGAGCCATAAGGAACTCCGGGCGGATCTCATCCACCCCCGGGGCCCGGTCACCGAGGAGCTTTTTAACCACCTCAGTGACCTCTGTCCCAGAGATAGGCGAGTCCACCCAAGTCCCCAGACTCCGCTTCCTCATTGGAAGGCGTGTTGGTGGGATTGAGGAGGTCTTTGAAGTATTCCTTCCACCGACCCAAAACGTCCCGAGTTGAGGTCAGCAGCACCCCATCCCCACCATAAACAGTGTTGATGTTGCACTGCTTTCCCACATGGAGCCACCGGATGGCAGACCAGAATCACCTCGAAGCCATCCGGAAGTCGTTTTCCATGGCCTCACCAAACTACTCCCATGCCCGAGTTTTTGCCTCAGCGACTGCCGAAGCTGCACCCCACTTAGCCTGCCAGTACCTGTCAGCTGTCTCTGGAGTCCCACAGGCTAAAAAGACCCAATTGGACTCCTTCTTCAACTTGATAGCATTCCTCATCACTGGTGTCCACCAGCAGGTTCGGGGATTGCCGCCGCGACAGGCACTGACCACTTTATAGCCACACTTCCGGTCAGCCGCCTCCACAGTGAAGATGCGGAACATGGCCCATTCGGACTGAATGTCGCCCACCTCCCCCGGGACATGGGAAAAGTTCTGCCGGAGGTAGGAGTTGAAACTCTTCCTGACAGGGGATTCCGCCAGACGGTCCCAGCAGACCCTCACTATACGCTTGGGCCTGCCAGGCCTGGCCAGCTTCCTCCCCCAGCAGTGGAGCCAACCCACCACCAGGTAGTGATCAATTGACAGCTCCGCCCCTCTCTTCACCCGAGTGTCCAAGACATGCAGCTGCAAATCCGATGACACGACTACAATGTCAATCATCGAACTGTGGCCTAGGGTGTCCTGGTGCCAAGTGCACATATGAACACCCTTATGCCTGAACATGGTGTTCATTATGGACAATCCATGACGAGCACAGAAGTCCAACAACAAAACACCACTCAGGTTCAGATCAGGGGGGCCGTTCCTCCCAATCACGCCACTCCAGGTCTCATTGTCATTGCCCATGTGAGCATTGAAGTCCCCCAGTAGAAAAAGAGAGTCCCTAGGAGGAGCGCTCTCCAACACCCCCTGCAGGGACTCCAAAAAGGGTGGGTATTCTGAACTACTGTTTGGCACATAAGCACACCCGAAGGCGAAGGGAGGCTACTCTCTTGTCCACTGCGGTAAACACCAATGTACAGGCACTCAGCTAGGGGGCAATAAGTATACCCACCCCCGCTCGGCGTCTCTCCCAGTGAGCAACTCCAGAGTGGAAGAGGGTCCAACCTCCTTTGACGAGACTGGTTCCAGAGCCCAAGCCATGTGTCGAGGTAAGCCCGACTATGTCTAGTCGGAACTTCACAACCTCGCGCATCAACTCAGGTTCCTTCCCCATCAGAGAGGTGACATTCCATGTACCAAGTGCTAGCTTCTGCAGCCGAGGATCGGACCACCAGGATCCCCGCCTTCGACCACTGTCCAGCTCACTTAGCATCCGAACCCTATGGCCCCTCCTATGGGTGGTGAGCCCATTGGAGGGGGGGCCCACGTGCCTTGTTCAGGCTGTGCCCGGCCAGGCCCCCTGGGTATAGGCCTGGCCACCCGGTGCTCACCATCGAGCCCCACCCCCAGGCCTCGCTCCAGTGGGGGGCCCGGTGACCCATGTCCGGGCAAGGAAAAACGTTCCATAATGTTTCTCTTCATATGGGGTCATTTGAGCCACACTTCGTCTGGTTCCTCACCCTGGACCTGATTGCCTTGGGTGACCCTAACAGGGGCATAAAGCCCTGGGCAACTTAGCTCCTGGGACCATTGGAACTCGGAAACCCCTCCACCACGATAAGGTATTGGCTCCAGGAGAGGTGAAAGAAAACTCAAAGTAGCAAACTTTTAACATGTTCATAGAGGATGTTGTCTTTTTCTGTATTATGTCGAGATCAAGACTTATTTTTCTTGTGATCTTGACACAGCCAAAGTTGTTTTCAGAAGATCACAAAATAAGCTATGTTGGACAAACAAAAGTAGTAATGAGACATGTTTTTAGTTATTGCATTCTCACAGAAAATCTAAAATTCTCCATGTGTCCTACAAAGAATTATGGGATTCTCTCTTCTTGTGAGAAAGTATTTTAAGTTTGAAAATATGAGTGCATACAAATTAGCCACATGTATATCATCTCATGTATCCTTTGCTTGCAATATGTGATGTGCAAACAAAATCTTTTTATTGATTCATTTCATTCCATTCACTGAAATTATTCTTGGCATCATTGATTCATATTTTTTTTATTCCCTCCATCACCTCCCCTCTATGGAGGATTGCTTTATTTTTCAATTTCATTGCAAGTTTTTTTTTCTTTCTTTTTATATAAAGAAGATAACAAGCACAGGCTAAGGGAGATAGAAAACAAGGGTGGAGGAAGAAGTATGGGAGAGAAATAAAGAAAAAAGGACCACTCAGATTGGTGCACAAAAAAAGACAATACAAAGAAAAACAAAACAAAATTAATAATAATATAATAATAAAACAATGAGCAGCAGTAACAGCAATAACAACAAGAGCAACAGCTTCAACCGTGGTAACAGCAATAACAATAGCAACATCAACCACATAACATATACAGTGGTACCTCGGTTCTCAAACTCACTAGAACTCGAATTTCTTGAAAGTCGAACAAACCAGTTTGACTTAGTACTGGATCTGAATATCATAAGTCGAACCGTGAACGCTGACCTAATATAAATTGTACGTGCCAGGAAATGAGTCGTACTATAATGCAATTCTTACTTGAATGCCTTCCTCACAGACTGGACAATTAACCAAATAAAGCAGCGCAACATTACAGTAACTAATATTAAATAAACCACTAAGTTACGTGTACTATTAGAGCACTTATGCCATTTATTTAAACTTTATTATACCAGGTAAATTAATTGAGAACCAGTCCTCACTGTTTTACGTGATATTTGGGAGAAATAGCAAATTACGGAACTGGGATACAAACGTCATGCGTGTAACTGAACTTTTCAGCCAATAAAGGCAAAGGTGTGTTGTCACGGAGGTGGTTCCAGTTTGTGCAGCCGGGTAAGAGTTCGCAATGCATCTAACCGTAATGCATTGCGTCAGGATCAGAATGCATTGCTTTAAGCAAGCGCTGTAAGCAAGTTGAAAGCTGAGGCTGGGCCGGAACTGGCGACCTTCTGATCACAGGCACAGAGGCTTAGCAGACATTCCACGTATGCGTGTACAGTGATTTGAATCCTTTTGGCCAGTGATATTTGTTCATTCATTTCGAAAAACAAGTCTGTTCCTGATTCGCACATCACTACTTGGAGTGCCATGATCAGAACAATGGAGGAAGTGATCAGAGGAAAGAAGCTAAACTCTTTTGAAATGCAGATTTAATAGTGTCTGATGTAGAGGTATGCCAGTCAGTGTACGTGAGTATAATTCTTTTTTTAATTTAAGATGGAAAATACAAAAATGAGAAAATGGGTCATTTTCACCAGTTTAACTAGACCAATCATAATGGGAAAACTAGAAAACATCTCATTTTGCATTTATTGGTGCATGTATAAAGAAGTAAAAAAATGCCTTGTATTCCATTTGACTGGAAGAAGAAGGCATTCAAGTAAGAATTGCATTGTAGTATGACTCATTTCTTGGAGCGTACAATTTATATTATGTCAGCGTTCACGGTTCGACATGATATTCAGATCAAGTTCTCGGTCAAACTGGTTTGTTCGACTTTCAAGAATAGGGAGTTCAAGAACCGAAGTACCACTGTATATGAAATAATACAGTCTGAACCTAGATGACATTTAATCATACTTCAGAAAAAACTCTTAGCCCTTGACCATAAAACATCTGATTTTTTTTAGCATATAGCATATTGTAGCACCTGCGACATGGCTCCGCAAACCGGAGTCCTAGCAATAGATCAGGAGCACGATGAAAAAACTGTAAATAGCTCTTGTGTGTGTTCTTGTTGATACTTGTTTTGTTCCCGATTGTTGTGTGTGTCCTTGCCTGTGTCTGGTGTGAACGCTGTCCAATCCTCACGTGTCTTTAGCTATTGTGTAAATTACCCACCGTGTGTTCCTTACTGTCCAGATCAGACAAGGTTCACACAGGAAAGGGCACACAGGACAACTGGGAAGAAATCAAGTATCAGCAATAACACACATAGGGGCCATTTACAGTTTTCCCAAGACTCGCGGACTGTTACTGGGCTCCCCTATGTGGAGCCATCTCTCTGGCACTACAATATGCTAGGCTATATGAAAAATATGAAATTAAATGTTTTATGGCTAAGGGCCAAGGCAAAGTTTTTTTTTTTGAAGTACAATTAAACACCATCTTGGTTCAGACTACTTTAATTCATAAAGAGTTTACAAAGTTCTCCAGTGCAGCTTTAACAAAAACTCTTGAGGTACCCCTTGCAGTCATGAGGAGCCCAAAAATCTTATTCTGTAGTGATCCCGTGGGAGGAAAAGTCTTGCAACAAAACTGACCAATAACAGATGGCTCACTGAGATCCCAACCCACCTCCAATCAAACAGAATCAAACAGAGGCATTTTCTGACTTCTTTAGACAGACACCAATGAATGCACAACAAGCTGTTTTCCAGTTTTCCCTTTACCATTGGTCTAGTCCAGTGGTTCTCAACCGGTGGGGCGCGCCCCCCAGGGGGGCGCGGACACTCTCACGGGGGGGCGCGAGTAGGCTACAGGATGGGAGGAAAAAAAACTGGAAAAAAAAAATTGCAGATTTTTTTTATCACTAAACTACTGTCATAAAAAGTTTTAGTTTTGTATAT
>JABFEA020000098.1:33985292-34001758 GCA_019775915.2 Cyphomyrus plagiostoma | reverse complement strand
CAATAGGTTACGTGCAATCATTTTAATATGTTTTAATAAACACTGAACCAGTCCGGCCCTCGGCTTGTAGCAAATTTGGTTTTTTGGCCCTCTAGTGTATTTGACTTTGACATCCCTCCATTAACAGAAAGGCAACAAGTGCTAAAATGACTATTCAGCAGTGGTGTGAGAAAAGGCATCTCTGAATGCACAACTCTGCCCTTGAAGCAGTTCTGGGTCCAAAAGTCGGTCCTACTAAGCATCATCTCTGGGGCAGTTATTAAGTTCTTAATAATTGCGTGGAGTGGTGTCTCTGAGGCTAGGGATCTGTGCCAGCAATCAGGTGGTTGCAGTTTCTTCCTGGGTATGATGTTAATCTACATCATGCCCTGCAAGCAGATCCTCCATCTTACAGGGAAAATTTTCAGACTATAGTGTGGTGCTGTGATATCACCTGCCACAATTCTGCACTTAGGTTCTCATCGCTGAGGTGGTTCATTGTGTGCCAATGTGCTGCAATCAGTGCATGCCCCAAACCCCTCTCTATCTAACAATTAGGGATCCTTGGGAATAAGAACTTAGTATTACCTTTTCAGAGGCATGGTAGTGCAATACACTACCAATACACTACTCATCTTGTTCTCCTTTGACATTGATTCAATTTAAGGTCTTACATAGGATTCATTTAGCCAAAGTTAAACTTATCAAAGTCTTTTATCTTATGCGACACCTGTAACAGATGTTCCCTTCCATTGGCCAACCATTCTCATATGTCTCTCTTCTTGTCCAAATCTGAATCTATTTTTGTTCTTTTTCTACGGTACACTTTTGAAAGCCCTTAAAAACCCTGTGATTCCAAGCTATTTATTATTTATTTTCAGAGTTCCTGAAGATCATGCCCTGTTCACAGTCAGAGAGAGGAATTTGATTGCTTTTGCCTCTCTATTTGCTCATTGACATTTACTGCTACACTGGAACTTTATGTCTTTTCTCTACTTACAGAAAATCATACATAGTACCAGGACTTGTTCTGTTAAACAGATCATCCTTTCTTATGTAAATTTTATCCCTTGCTTAGCATTTGGCTAATTTGATTGCACAGGGAGCTAAGTCTCTTTAACTTCACAATTCATTTTCCTTGTTCCCTCCCTTTTTCTTGACCTTATTCATTTGAAAACCTCTTTCTTTTTAACACAGAAATCTTTTGTCAGCATGGTTAAATTTGGTCTTACACAGAATTCTTATGAAAATATGGGATCCTTGTTAATTTGTGTTGTGGTGACTAACCTGCAGCCTCAATAAAGTTATTATTCCCAGTTATTCCCAGTATCACTTGCCCCACTCCAGGCCACCAGGACTATCGACCTCCGCTATACAACTTTTACAGGCACCTTCAAGATCCATTGCTGTAAGCAGTATTTTCAGTACAAATGACAATGAACCCTTTGAATATTTTGAATCCTTGAATCCCAACACAGTGACCCCAGATGGCGCAAACTGGCAACAGGAGATAATGTAAATAAATTGTTAGCATTTGCACTCTGTGAGGATGCTATCTCAGCCGATTGCTGTACAGTGAATTCACCCAGGGCTGTGTGGTAAAGCACAAGGGCAAGAGCATAATCAAGTGTGCAAATGATACCACTCATTAGTGATGATGACAAGGCTGCCTATTGGAGGGAGGTAAATGACCTGACTGTACGGTGACATGAAAACCAACTTCTCCCTGAACATCAACAAGACAAAGGAGATCGTTGTTCACTTCAGAAAGACCAGAGGCCTCTGTTCCCTACTATTGATAACTCTGCCATCAAGGCAGTCAGCAATTTCAGCTTCCTGAGCACCCAGATCACTGACTCCCACTCCTGGTTTCTAAATGCCAGCTGCATCCTCAAAAAGGCTCCGCAAAAGCTGTTCTCCATGAGAAGGCTAAGAAGCGTTAGGCTGGGAACCCTGGCGAAACTTCTACTGCTGCACCACTGAAAGCTTCCTGACTGGATGCATCACAGAATGAATGGGTAACCAAACTGTTTAGGACTTAAACTGCTACACAGGACTGTCTGAGCAGTTTCAAAGATCTTCACAGTTTCACAGACCATCCGCAATGCAACCAATCTACCACTCTCATTGTCAGAAGAGGGCTTACTCGTTTATCATATATTGCCCAGCTCACACTCCTGCTCTCTGGAACATGCTTCTGATGTGTCACCACACATTTCAGAGGCAGTTTCTTCGCTCAACCCATCTGGCTGCTAAACAACAGGTGACCTGTACCAGTGCACCCAATTATTTTAGGCTATACTGTATTGTCAGTGTACTTCCTGCACCTTTTCAACTGCTTATACTGCTACACTATTATATTACTGTCAAATTACCCATTTGCATATCCCATATCTACCACTTCTCCATATCAAACTACTTCTCTTTTTATTTATTAGCATGTCTATTATTATGTCGCGCTGTCTATCTACCCATGCAAATCTTTTAGGGTCACTCCAAATAGAAATTATTTTATGCTATATGTAACCTACAATGAATCTGAAGATAGTTGAAGAACATATGAACATTACATCATAATTATTTGATAATAAAAAAAATGATTGTACCTATGTGGTAATAGGCTCTCTTTAAGGACGAAGTTGAAAATGGTCATTCCTTCTGTATAAGTAGTAATACTGCTTTGCATTTGTGGTGGTATTGTACTTAAACTTCCCAGTTTTGGTCTGACATTGTTAAATGTATTCCTATGATTTTTCCAAAAAATGTAAAATAGATGGATGGAATTTGAAGTCTGAAAAACACATGATAGTTATATACATTATGTGATATACATTATAGCCATACATTATGTTTGTAAAATGTATATAATTTTGTAAAACTCACTATACAATCTAAAAGAAGGGCAAAGCACCGCGATGATTCTATTCAAAGCCGAATGACGTACCCTACTAGTCGGTGACGCAATGACGTTATGAAACGTCTCTTCGTTTACAGCGCCGATTCTCGCGTGCGTCTAGACGCCATTTTATAAGAAAAGCGATTGAGGTGTGGAAAGACCTTAATAAGTCTCCGAAAATTTTGCGTCGTCGTCTTGATCGCTTTGTTAAATAAACGCCACTTTAACAGATAAACTGTACGTCGGACGTAGATCTTCTTCAGTCGGGTTATACTAAGCTCATTAGCTAACTTGGTTCCTTCTTTGTCAGGGCCTGGTCTTTGGATGCATAACTGAAGTAAGTGAAACACGAGCAAGGCCTATTTTTCAATGGTGTTTGTGCACTGGAGAGGTTAGGCAAAATCTTTATATTTATATACAGGATAAAATCGATAGTTCTCTGGACGAAGATGTAGCTTATTGGATCAATATAATGATTTTAATTAAGGACGAATTGGTTCTGTTCTAATTGTGCGGTTCCTTTAATGATAATTATAAAAGACAAAGAATATTTCCTTATTTTAAAACCCACCCTAAGAATCCTTGGATTTGGTATTGCTCCTTCATTTCATGACATCTGCGTTAACATAGCCGCGGAAACGTCTGCATATAGCTATTGACAATAACGTTACTTACAACTGGCCTTAATCTAGCCTTATATCCTTAATAACGAGGTACCTTTGGGCAGCTTTCCGGCTGCTTGTATTACAGTCCCCGAAGGGTGGTAAAATGCGTTATGTTTTACCGATGCTTATATAGTGATCGTTGGATAATGGCGGCTTTAGATAACCTAGACGCCGGCGTAAGTGAATGTTTTCTTTGTTTTGTGATAAATAATTTCCAGTGTTGTTGAATGTGTAAAGTGTTTTTCACACGGTTCTGACGTTTTATGGCAGCCACGCGATACGTGTAATGCTGTTCTGTCTTTTGAGTGTACATGTGTCTTTATTGGTAGAGGTGAAAGATGACCCAATTTCTGCCGCCAAACCTGCTGGCGCTTTTTGCCCCACGAGACCCGATACCCTACTTACCCCAGTTGGAGAAATTGCCGCACGAGAAACACCACAATCAGCCCTACTGTGGTATCGCACCTTTCATCAAGCACTTCGAGGTACTTTGTGATAGGCCAGCTGTCTGTTGCTTTGGCAGGGCCTGCATTCTAATTACCGTTTTGAAATTGAAACACAACAGCAACTTAAGACGTTTGCATATAGACTAGTTCCAGGGCTGTTTTATAATGTTTTCAGTATTTGTTGATGCTTTTTATTCAGGACCCCAGAGATGCCCCTCCTCCAACTAGAGCAGAGACCAGGGAGGAAAGGCTGGAAAGAAAGGTAAACAGATGATCCTGCAATCTTTGTCTATGTGATAGTTTGAGTGGTACTTGACACTGTTTGCTTTACAGAGGCGGGAAAAGATTGAGAGGAGACAAACTGTTTTGGAGAATGAGCTAAAGCTGTGTAAGTTTAAATTCGAAAGTTGTATTTTTGATTTTGTATTTTGCTATGCTATTGATTAAAAGTTTGTGGTAGACCTACTCCCCATCATCACTGTTGAAGTCACGTTTGTGTATTCCCAAGCAGGTCATCTAATGGTGGATCTGTGGGTGACTAGTGTGTGGCTGTTGTCAAATATTATAGAGATGTGACCAAAGTGGTTTATGACTGCAGGATAATCCTGGGGGGTGGGATCTTGTCTTTTTATTGTAGGGGATCCCCACAATGACCCGAATGCTCAAGGAGATGCTTTCAAGACATTGTTTGTTGCAAGAGTGGTATGTTGCCCGAGAAGCAGTGATGTCTTTTTGCCATTTGTGTAGCTTTGTCGAAGGATGTTTTCTAAAATGCCTTTGTGTTTCCTAAATCCAGAACTACGATACAACAGAGTCTAAACTCCGTCGTGAATTTGAAGTTTATGGGCCTATCAAAAGGGTAAGGATAACATGCTTTGGTCTGCATGCCCATAAATTTCCAACATATTGAAATTCCAACTGATTTTCCCCTCCTCCTTTTAGATCTACATTGTTTACAACAAGAGGACTGGGAAGCCCAGAGGCTATGCCTTCATAGAGTATGAGCATGAGAGGGACATGCATTGTGAGTACTGTCACCACTCCTTATTTCTCTGGTTTTTATTTTTTTAAACAAATTGTAACATACAAGTACAAGGGGCTGGTAAAGAAAGACATGGGCACTGGAAATGGATATTGTGTGTGTTGTTAAGTCAGATTTTAATACTATTCTGAAATTTGTCATCCGTGCACCAAGATTAACTTTTGGTTGCACTAGTTCTGAAACGAGTTCCATATGAGAGTTGAGTTGCTGCCACCAAATGGGGTAAAGTCAACTATGCAGTCTTGCTAGTTGTAGTATTTTTTTTTTTTCTTCCATTGTTTATTTCCAACCTGAGTTTTACTGGCCAAGCGAAATTGATGTGTGTGATGTACAGCTATTTAGTTGCTTGGTAACGCTTTGAAAATGGGGGTTGTGCAGTCACTTCAGTAATTGCATTCTGGTGTTGACTGTTAAGCGTAGCGTTATCCTGCGCTTTAAAAACTGACCCCCCCCCCCCCATTCCTTGAGGCTTTTCAGTGAGTAGTGAGCTGAAAGCCTTCATGCAATCAGCCTTTAGCAGAACACCTTTTACATTCGTATGCTTGCCCTCCTTTCGGGATGATACTCTGGAATAAACTCGCACACAATGATTATTTTATGGATCATGTAAAGAAACCCCGCTGAGGACGAGGAGGTTGCCTTTGGTTGGTGGTTTTGTCAAGAATGCAGATGCTGTTACTGTGTATATACTTTTGCA
Source organism: Cyphomyrus plagiostoma (assembly GCA_019775915.2). Lineage (NCBI taxonomy): Eukaryota > Metazoa > Chordata > Actinopteri > Osteoglossiformes > Mormyridae > Cyphomyrus > Cyphomyrus plagiostoma. Next base: position 33,996,033 of record JABFEA020000098.1, on the reverse strand, counting down.
TTGGGTTTGAGCAATTTTCTTCTCCAGTGCCTTTCAGCCTTCATTGGGGAGGTCTTACCAACTAGCAGATAAAAGGCGTTAGCAGTTACTGCTGCTTAATCAAATTCATAAATACTTCAATTTATGTGTAGTATCAGGTAAGAACCTCTGTAAGGAGACCATTATGGGAAGGGATGCTGTGAGGCATTAAGTAACTTGCCTGTTACAGTAATGAAGATTGACCTGTAAGTATGGGTGGAATTTCAGCTATAAGTGATGGTTGCTTTTGACAATGGTACATCTGGTCTTTTACATAGTGAACTTAGCACTACAAGATACATGAAGTGTCTTCTAGTCCATCGTGTTAATAGTAGTGAGGAACTGTGTGAATTTTAGGCTGTGCGGTGTATTAACTGTGTGTTGTTCTCGTTGCCACTGCAGCCGCCTTTTTCTGATGGCTATTGGCCAGAGCTGGCTTGCAGATGATGATTTTGGTACATCCTGTACACCCTACTACCACAGCTCAGTGTATGGTTGGTATGATGGGTTTGTATATGATGGGTAAGATTTAACTTTCCACCCCACCCCTCACAGAGAAAAGAACAGGATATAGCCAGTCAGTCAGTCCGGTGCCTTCAGAGTTTGCCTATTGTATTAAAATAACTGGAGGCTATTACCCTTGTTGATTGAAGAGGGCTAAGAATGCACATTCTTGCTTGACAGTCGGTCACATATCTATTGTGAAATTTTCGGCTTTAATCAGGTCCTTAAATGGGTTTTAGCTGCAGTTGTTTTAATGGAATAGGCCAACTGGCACTCAAAGTGAAATTTTCAATTATAAAACACTTTGAATTTGAAGATGGCCATGATATTCAGGAGTAGGTGAGTTCAGGGTAGATTTTCCTCTTAAGTTTGCCTGTATGGCAGAAATCTAATGCATGTGAGCAAGTTCTGGGGGACAGCTTGTGTGACCATAATAGTCTACAGGATTTTTTTAGTTGAGAACATATCATTGCTCAGTATTTAATATTTATCCCGTCTGTATTGAATAAAAACATTGACAGATGCACTTTGCACAGACACTGTTGACTTAAGATGTCAATATAAAATGTAATTTGTTAGCTGCCCCCTCAGTGCAGTACTGCTTACTCATGTACTGTACTGCAGTGTCTGGAGGGAACTCAACCAAACTGAAGATTATATTTTGTTTATTTATAAAAAATTTACATAACTGTGTGGAAGTGTGGAACCTCCAATTCATCCCATTGATCAACTTATGCACGCACCTCTACTCAAAAGAGAGCTCTTGTTTTGGTCACTGTGTAAACTGCCTTCAAACATACACTTTTGCTACTCTTCAGTGCCAGCAAGTCTAAATTTTCATTTAAAAATTTGCTGCTTTGAACTACTATGAGCAAACCATTAGTATAATTTCACATGACAGGTTTCTAATTTAAGATTCTGGTTAAGTACTCCTAAATTGACAGGGCAGAAGTTACTTTTTTCCTACAGGTATCTGGTACACCAGATCTATGAAGTGTTTGTCATGTTTAAGGATTTAACATGTTAATCATGACTTTGAAACAGATTAATTGTTGTCATCGAACACAATATCAAAACATTTCACTACATTCAGAGTACTGCACCCTTATACAACTGAAGAAAGATATATTTAAGAGCTTTTGGAGAGTCATGCCCCGGCATGCATCTGTGTAGGCAACTGTATTTTAAGGGACGCTTTGGAGTCACATGGTGTGGTAAGATGGTCAAAAATAGGTTCTCCTATACTATATATGCATACATCTTACATATAGTGAAATTAAAACCCAGTAAGTTGGGTTGTGGTGTGGAAATCACTTAATGTTCAATATAAACAATTCTGAAGCACTAGGGCCGTGGATGGATGGATGGATTGTGGTAAGGCAATCCCCTTTATCTGATGCTGAAAGATTAGCAAGGTTGACAGTGTGGGGTTGAGGTAAGGCATCCCCGGGTCAGATGGCGGCATCTTAAAGGCTTCCTGATGGATTTGCCATGGTGACGGAGACATGCTCCTCATGCCACAGTGCCGGCGCTTACGAGGGATCCTGCAGCTCGTGTGGTGTCTGTCCTTGTTTTCTGTATGTGGCTGTGGTAAGGCAGTCCACATGATTTGGGAACATCACATCATTCTGATTTTGATGTAAATGTGTGGTGGTTTTTCAGCTTGTGGTAAGGTTTAGTGTGTGTGTGTGTGTGTGCGCGCACGCCTGCACTGTCCAATTCTAAATATTGTCAGATGGAGCTTAATTGAATTTTCATTTTCACTTTTTCCATGGGTTGAGGTAAGCAGGTTAGCTGAAGTACTTTTCCTTTCCCCATTTTTGTCCCATCTGGGTTGTGTGTAAGGCAACCCTTGGTTTAAACAGGTATTAGGAAATTAGCACTTGCTGTTGTGTAGACGTGTATTTGCATGTTTGAATACCAGTATGCTATAGTAGCAGTCATTTGATCTACTGGTATACGTGTACCATAAATTTTAACCTAATGTTTCAGAGGTTTTTGGATTCCTACCATCCTGATTCCACCAGCATTCATTTGACTTGTGTAACGGGCTGGTGGTAAGACCTGCTGTTTTAATTTGTCCCCTGGTACGATTAACTTGCCTTGTCCTGTATAGTGCCAATTCCTTTTATTTTGAACTGTGCATATTCCATCAACTGCAACTTCATCTTCTCCTTGGAGAGGGAATAGGACCATGGGGCAGAAGAGGTGTAAGTAGTGGACTAAATTGGATGGGAAAGGTAAAGGGAGGTTGTGAAATGTAAGTATGGCGCTCAGCGGTTAAACGGCAGCACTCAGCCATTTTTGTGCTGATTTCATGTTTGTCTCCGTCTGGATCTTTTGAAAGGGTATCCGGGGAATGGGACAACCAGGTCTTTTACAGATACATTGGCCAAGCTTGTATAAAAACATCGGCATGATTTACAGTCCTGTAAATGTCCTCTGAAGTTCTATTGGTTTCAAATGGATATTTTAAGTTTTGGACTATATAAACAAAAACTGGCTTAAGCCCTGACTTGCTGTCATGGTTATTTAGCCTCTTGGGCCTCACCACATGACATCTTCGGGCAATAATTTTGTGCACTTTTCTGGACGGTGGAGTCTTGTGACTTGTTGCTCATGACACTTTTTGGAAAGTGGAGTGATGGATCCCAATGTAGGAAAACTTCATTGAGTGATTTCTATGTTTTTGCCAGGAATGTTCAACTTTCTGTTAAGTTAATTTGATCGGTGGGGGTCTTAGTGAGAACTGCTCAACACTTTAGTTTTACTTAAAACATCCAGCAAATGTTTAAAACATTTTAGGTTTTGTTGGTGGCTGTGCAGCTTTAAAAATTAAATTGCAGTTTTTACTTAAGTTTTTGTATGTGTTAAGCTGTCACAGCTCATCCCCCCCCCCCCCAGGTTAAAATCTTTTCTGGTATTGGTGCACAATTCTTTTAGTATCAGCTTTTTGAAATGGAAAAGTGTGATGTTCATTCAGTGCTCATTTTGTGCCTCTTGCGTCACTGAAACTAAGGTGTCAGACTTGCGGCTCTAAATGCAGTTAACTTTCTGAGGGCAGTGAGACCGACAGTCAACTCCTTGCAAACACTGGGTACCAGAGGGATTTTTCTTAACTTGGAACATAATTTGAGGCATTGGTGTCTTTGTGGGTGGTGGAAGTTAAAGAGAAAACATGTCAACTGTGAATGCAAGGTGTCAAGGCTCATCGTCTAATGAAATGGAGAAATTGACTGAAGACAAAATGGAAATGCATTCCTGACTAGTGATGGATTTGAGATTCTGAGTTTCTTCAAGGGAACATAGGAAGAAGGAACATGGTCAAGAAAATCTGCTCATTGTTTTAAAGATGCTTTAGTCAGCAGTGCCCAAACACAGCAGCAAAACCCCCTTCAGTCAGTGGCTGTTTTTTTTTTTTTTTTTCTTTCTCCTGTGCCGTTAATTCTTAGTCCCTTTCAAATCTCATTTGGATGTTTTATTCCCAAGAAGCTAGAAGTTAGAAACGAAAGCATTTCTGAATGACATTGACACAGGTAATGGGGGGGAGGGCATTGTAATCTTATCAGTTTGTGTAGCTTGTTTTACAGAGCCAGAGAGAGATTCCCAGAGCCATGCAATTCTGATTTGGATCAAGGGGTTGGAACTATAGCACATTTGTATTCTTTCCTGTTGGCCTGGAGCATAATCATAATTTTGGTGTTTGTGGGGTCTGCTAAGTGAGCAGGATTTCACTGTGTGCCTGGCCACAGATCTGTACTTCTTTGCTGGGATTTTCACTTAACCAAGTCCTTGACATTAAAATGGGCAAAACTGATAGTTGGCAGAATGAATACATAACCCACCTTCAGTACCACCTTCTATAAAAGCTTCTTCAATGGTTTGAGAGACTATTGTCCTATACAGATGCCCAAATACTTCTTGTCTGTTACAAGGGACTAGTTCTTAACTTGCGGTATGTATATCTATCACATTGCACATCTTTGAAAGTAAACTTTTTTTATGTAGTTGAATGAAATGAAAATCGACATTGAGCAAATATTCATGAATATTAACTTCCATTGTTCAAAGGTTCAAATTTATATTGTGCCTTTAAGTGAGTACCTCAAAGTGGTACCTGTACACTACCCATGAGCTTACCCAGTCAAGTTTCTCTGGGGAGTTACGTTAGTATGAAGTTTTTCTGTTTGCTGTAAGTTAAAAGGACATTGGGATTGTCAGTAGAGTTTGTATTTTGAGTGTTAATTGCTTGTCTGTGTGCTATATGTCTATAGGTAATAACTTCTCTTTCAGGGACGTCTGGAGCAAAATCTTAATGTCACACTTCACCACCACCTCCTCCCCCTCACCAACTCACATTTCCCCCTGAGATGTTTTATTAGGCCGTTGTGTCCCATTGGCTGTCTACTTACTATCATCCTTTATCCAGCGGCCTACAAACATGCTGATGGTAAGAAGATCGATGGGAGAAGGGTGTTGGTGGATGTGGAGAGAGGACGCACAGTTAAAGGATGGCATCCACGCAGGCTTGGTAGGCAGTGACATATCATCTGTAACATTACCTGTTTGTCTAAAATTGCTCTAATTGACCTCTTTCAATTTTATGACCTATCTTACAGGTGGTGGTCTAGGTGGTACAAGGAGGGGTGGTGCTGATGTGAATATCAAGCACTCTGGCAGAGACGATACCTCTCGCTATGATGAAAGACCTATAGGCGGGTAAGATGAAATCTTTTGTTGCGTTGTTCATGCTTTGAATTCCACTTCAGCTGTGTGAATTGTTGAGTTGCCACGTTTGCAGGGTCATGTATATTTTGTCTTCTCCCCCCCCCCCCCCCCCGATTGTGCCTCAGGGACCGTGACCGTGGTGGTGATCGTCGGGCAGAACGTAGCCGAGAGAGGGAGCGGGACAAGGATCGGGGTGAAAGGAGGAGGTCCAGGTCCAGAGAGCGACGGAGACGCAGCTCACGCTCCCGCGATCGGGAGAGGGCTGAGCGTGGGGTTGGAGTGGCTGGTCCTGGGGTTGGTGGGCCTGGTGATGAGGGTGGCAGTAGCAGACGGAGGGAGCGAGAGAGGGGAGGTGGGGGTGACAGCAGGAGCAGAGAGAGAAGCAAAGACAGGGAAAGAAAGAGGAGAAGTAGGAGCAGGGATAGAAAGAGGGACCGGGAGCGAGGCAAAGGTGGTGGGGATGAAGCGGGTGAAGGTGGAATCGGGCTTGGTGATGGCATGGTAGATGGAGAACGAGCAATGGACGACCCCAATTCTGCAGACCTAGGTAACCCTGGCCGTGATGAAGGAAGCATGGAAGGTGAGGATAGAGGAAGAGAACGTGGAGATAGAGACCGGGAGAGGGACAGGGACAGACGACGTAGTCACAGGGACAAAGACCGGGACCGAGACAGAGAGCGAAGGAGGGGAGATAGAGACAGGGATAGAGAGAGGGAACACAGGAGAGAGAGAGGAGATAAAGAGAGAGGTGGGGAGAGAAGGGATGACAGGCAGTTGGGCCCACCCTCTATGCTCCCCCCTTCTCTGGTTCAGGATGGGGCCAGTAATTTTGAAGACATGCCAATGCCAGAGGAAGGTAGTCAAGATGGAATGATGGATCAGGAGTCTGTACAGTCTGGGGAGGGATACTTATCAAATGAGAATGGTTATAGGATGGAGCCACGGGTAGAGGAATACTAACATGGGTAGTGGAAGTGCTGTCCTGTTTATAATGGGGGACCCCATTCAAATATTGTGCTTAAAACCGTTCAAATTCCTAACTCTTAACCGCATAGTTCAACCCTGTAATGTGTCCCTTCAGTATCCAAAATGGTGTTCGCAGAGCAGTACCAGTAAAGCCATTAATACACGTTTGAGGACAATTCAAGACACCTAATGTGTGGGACTCGTCTCCAGTTTTAGCTATTGATTGTGGTGTCATTCAAGCGACCCATTGGAGAGGAAGACGCAGAAGAGAAAGGTAAATCACATGGTGTTAGCCAGTTTCTGTATGAGAGTATATTACTCTTAATCAGAAAATGCCTTGTCAAAGGGCTTGGGAAGTTTCCTGGATTTTGAATTTAACAGCTGTCACTGGTCAATGATACACTGCAATGCTATGGCCTAGTCATCTGTCCTGTGCTTTGATCTATCTATGCGTTTGCTGTCAAATTCCTTTTAACAGTAAGGCTGCACATACATTAACAGTTAAGTGTTTATACCAGAACAGTTAAGATTCAATTTTAGTTTGTTACTCTCGATTTTGAGTTTCCTAAAATGATAATTTTCATCATTTGGAAAATGAATTCTGTAGATTGCCACGTTTCCAAGAGCAGGACATACTATGAAATGTAATTATGTATTTAATAGTTAGGTTCTTAGAATATTGCAGTGATTTTGACGTTTCGTTTTAAACTGTGACCAAGGCATTGAAACAGTGAGATGTGTGGTTCTTTTTCCATAAGAGGCTGCATTGTTGGGAGGGGGGCCATTTTTGGTTCTTGTGAAGTTTGACTGGTTTTGACAGGAGGGAGTAGGAGAATGAATGCATGTTGTTGCTGTGTGTCTCACCTGTTATCTGGTTATTCTGATTGTATCATGTCCTCTTTATAATAAAGAACTTTTTTGTTTGTCTTTGTTGCTGTACTGTATTTTGCAGTCTCGGTGACTATGTTTAAAAGTACTACTGATTTCTTCCCTATGTTGTGGAGGTGATTATTATTTTTTTAATTTATAACCAGAAATCGGTACACTGTAGGATTTTTGTGAAATGTAATCCCTCCCCCACGGTATCCTTCAATTTACCAGTTTTCCTTAAGAAAAAAAAATATTTCGAGCGTTATCAACTAATGTCAGCACAGAGATGGGAATAAAGTGTAATTTTAAGGGTCTGTCTCATCTTTAATAATGTAACTGCATAATGCATACATTACGGTACTCCCGCCCCTCATTGAATAATCTGGGATACATAAACTTGAATCATGTAAACGCAGTGACGGGAGTGGGGGGAGTCTTGCGACTTACAATATGAAGTTGGTCAATTAAATATCCCGAAATTTCACACGCAAGATCAAAAATTTTAAAAACTAATCTGGAAATTGGCTCGCGTTCGTTATGGGGCTAACAGTTCTAAAACACAATGTTAAGACAGAACTCCATACTGCCAAGTGATTCACAGTGTAACTTGTTCAATTAATATTATTTCAAATCCAGCCAGGTTGCCTTTGGATGCTGTATTTTGTGTTTTCCTAGTAGTGCATCCGGTTCATTTTGATACTTCTATATTCTCATATTATTCCAAAAATCAGTTGTTAGATTGTTGGGAAACATGCGTCATATAATAATCGAAGATATTTTGTATTCCTGCCTTTCGGGTTGCGCTGTCTAATTGGAAAAGACCTCTGGGCGTGATCCACAATCTCGGAGGCTTGGTGGTGATGTCAGCGATTTTCTGTACGAGGGAAAAATAAACATGGCGGCAATGCCAGAGTCTCTTGGTTTAGAAAGAGGTAGGTGGATTCATTTTCGGGAAAAGTACGGGATAAACTCTTGTCTGTGGTTGTATCATGAATTTGCAACGGTTCTGACGCATTAATGATTTAATTGTGATATGATCAGAGATGTGTGGCGTACGATTTCGGTGGCGTTCTCGGTTGCAGCCGAACTTAAAGCAGGTGTAAGAGCGGCAGCGGTCTGCGCTTGGCGCCGTTCAGGGTGTCTGCGTTTTGGTGCTGCTTGCTTAGCAACGCCGCGTCTTCGGCCTTGCTGTAAGACTTGCCGTGTTTGAGGCGGCGTGACGATGCTGACGCCTGGCCGTCACGAGCCACACCACTTTCCTGTTTCTAAGACGCAGGGATGCTGCAGACGCGGGGCGGCTCGCGCAGCATCATTTCCTTCATACCTAGTTGACCAAGTCAAGCTAACGTCGTCCTCCACTTGTGGCTCGTTAGTCGCTTTAGAAATCTAGCTACCTTATTATTTAAGACTCTGCTATGTCAGTAACAATAACGAAAATGTACCCATATTACTTTGTTGGTCTGCATTTCTTATTATTAAGCATAATTAAGTTAGCTTGACATTTTATATTTGATAATTTTGCAAATGTGGCAAGAAACAGCCACAAATACAGTGGACAGGAAGTACTATAGAACCACAACACAGTAACCGTTAGATATAGACAAATAAAGGCAGTTACTTTAGATGTTTAAACATTTTAGTGTTAGTCGTAGATCATAATAACCACATTGTTTTGTTTTCTGTAAGTATAGCAAGTAAAATAAATTCGAAATCATGTTTTAATACAATCTTGAGGTTAAAATGTTAAGGAACTTTGTATACATTCAAAGTATTGTCTTCTGGTAAGATGTGTGCAGAGTGATCGAGCTGCTGGACAGACTGCAGAGGAGTGGGGAGCTGCCCCCTCCCAAGCTGCAGGCCCTCCAGAGAGTGCTGCAGAGCAAGTTCTGTGCTGCTATTAGAGAGGTACCTGCTGTGCGCCTTCACCTTCTGCTTTCTGTGTTTATGCTGTTTTAATACTGTCATCTAATTAAGCATGTAATAACTAGACATAACAAAGAGTATGACAAAATTGCCACGAACAGCAACTCTTTGGAACAACAAAACAGGCACCAAACTAACATGGAGAGAGAAAATGTCAAATCATAAACATCATTCAGCGAAAATAACAGAAGTGCTTACCCAGTATTGATCAGGCTCAGTGACGTTATCCTGATGGTGATGTGCAGAGAATATAATACTGTCTTGAGGTGGTATGTGATATAAAACATTTATTAACCACAGGTTTTAGAGTAACATTTTTTTCAATCATAATTAACCCACTGATTCATCATTTTCCAAAGAGATTAAAAACGATGATCAAAAGATGGAATTGGTGCATCCCTAGTGCAATTAATGGAAAAAAAAATATTGTTTGTAAATCTTGAATATCTGGTAATGTTTGTATGAATACATTCTGTACATTCAGTGCATCTCATCCCATTTTCCATAGCCTACAGATAAAATTACCAGGATCCACCACAAATTCTAGAAACGTAGTATATTTTAACAATTGTCATGCACAGCATCACACTGGTATCTGAGAGCTGTGAAGAAACAAAAGATTGCAAAGCAAAGTGCCAGATCATTGTTTTATTGTTAGTACATTCCATGCATGAAAATCCTATTTGCCTTGCTCGTGCATCACTTTGGACAAAAGCGTCTGCTCAGTAAATTAACGTAAATGCAGTAACACTGGTCTGTGAAATATCTGTGTGCTGTGGCATTGCGTTTGGGTTGGGTGTCTGCCTGCTCAGAATGACTGTAATGTCTTTTCACTTTATTCTGTATTTATACTTTGAGAGCTGGATGCTATGTTTTTTTTCCCCCCTGCAGGTTTATGAGCAGCTGTATGACACCCTAGACATTGCAGGAGGACCTGAAGTCAGAGCTCAAGCTACGGCCAAGGTATCCAGTAACACACTGTGTTAACAGCTTACTCTGCAATAATGTTGCTTTGTAACTGTCATCTTAGTATGAAGAGACTAAAGAGAGTATACACAATATACGCATTTTCCTCATATATTGTTCGAGTCTGGAACCTTTCCCAGGGGAGCACCCTAGACAGGATGCGTGCCCATCACTTGGCATATGCAGTCATACACTACAAGCACTTTCTACATGCCAGGTAGTCTAATTGGATGCATCTGGAGCATTGAAGGAAACCCAAGTTTGAATAGGAAACCTACAGAAAGAATATGCAAACTCCATACACAGAACCAGGGTGGGACTCAAATCCACAATCTTCCTGGTGGAGCAGCATTTGTGCCTCAGCATTAGTTTTCAGCTAATTTCTACTTTGCTCAGTGGAGGCTTTTGAAACTTTTGTTTATTTAATGTAAGTTTAAAAAATTTTGTTTTATTAATTATAATGCACAATACATATATTATGTAAGGGATAATGTACAGGCAGCCGGTAGTTATCGCGAAATAAGCCCTGACAGTGTGATCAGGACTCGACGCGAAGCGGAGGCTACTTGCCACATAAGGAAAATAAACTGGACATGAATATGAATTTGAAACATTTTATTGCCATATTTGTTTTAAATGAACATTTTTATCCTTCCGCGAAACGATATAGTACTACTTCACTAACATTAAAACGTAAGACAATTTATAACATCTACATATGAATATATAATAACGCATGTATTTTATTTATTTACAAGTATTAAAT
>JABFEA020000098.1:33952348-33968550 GCA_019775915.2 Cyphomyrus plagiostoma | reverse complement strand
ATGTACCCACCCCATTGGTCCTGCACAGCTATGTACCCACCCCATTGGTCCTGCACAGCTATGTACCCACCCCATTGGTCCTGCACAGCTATGTACCCACCCCATTGCCTCACCCCCTTTTCACTCCTCCTTATTCATCACTACGACTTGAGTTACTCTCTTCCTTAAAGTTGCCCCCCCACTCCTATAAGTATGCAGTGGTTTGTCCCACACCTAAATCCTCCTCTACTTTGCAAATGTTCTCCCCCCTCCTTGACGCTTTTCATACTAATCAGACCATGCTGGTCAATTTCTAGGTAAATCCACTGTATTACTGTCTCATTCTCCACATCCACTTCCTTCCTCACAGTTACCTAAATTCCCTAATGTTAAAAAAGTCTCTCATTTCCTCTGTCTGTCTGTCTCCATTGCCATTGGGTGGTTTCAGCACTAATGGTTGCACAGCTGATATTGTTGTCATCTTCCCATGTCTGCTTTAGGTTTCCAGTTCAGTTCATTTGTTCGACCCAGTATGAAATTAAGCCTCATATATCGCTCTTTCTCCCTCCAATCCTATTCACCTTTCTTAAACTAGCCCGCTTTGCCTAGTCCTATATTTCCACTGCCTCTATTACCCCTCTCTTCCATTATTCAATCATAGTAATGACAACAGTAAATGAACATGTCCTGTAAATCATTAATTGAAGCCTATTGCATTAACTGTATCTGAAATGTACAATATTCAATTCTTCTAGTAACTGGCGGATTTATGTATGGGCGGCATGAGCGGCCAGCCAAGGCCGCATCTTGCCGGTGAAGGCAAGGGGCGCTCGCACAAAAAAAAAACTCAGTTCTTAATTTACCCTCTCTCTTTTGCTAATTTGCACGTCACGTCAATGGTATCAGGTCACCCACCGTGTGGGTCAATTAGCCTTGTCGCAGCGGGCGCTTGAATCTAGTTTATAAACTGGACACGCTGCTGCTCAGAAGTACGAGACGGGGAGGAGGGTGGGGGTGAAGCATAAGCATGGGGGAGCGGGAGAATCTATCAAATAACGCAGCAATAACTTTATACAGTATTACTAATGCTATTAATAAAATCAGTTTTATTAGCATTATCTATTAATATCGTTCCAAATGTTTTAATAAAAATGATACTGCCGATTGTTGTTTTTGGGCGGTAGGAGATAAATCCACAGGTTTTGTCGGCGCGGGAGTGGGGGTGAGGGGGATGTTCACCCACTGCACCGTACTGTCTAGAATCATCATTGCTTTCAGTCTTCATACTGAAACTAACATAGCTGAACATAGCCTACATACCCAATCAAAACTTGCTTGAATTATTTCTTTTTAAAAAAATCTCTCATCATTCCTGCAAAATCCCGTCGACTTCACTGTTCAAAAGTTAAACAAGTCAGTGAGTTACAGTGATAAGTATAATGTAATGTTAAGCAATTGGCGCATTTAAATGTTTTGAGTAAAATTCTTAAAACAATTATTCACTAACGAGTCACACAATTCATATCGAATTTTTTTAAATAGCTGTCGGTTGTGCGTGTCTTGCCTATAATGGGCATCATCGGCTACACTACACACGTCTAGCATTTTTGGCATTAAGCTTTAAAGTTATTACAGGAATACTGGCGATAATGTTTATAAACAGTGAAAGAATTATACAAATATTATACATTGGGCGATTAAATAAGTAGCCGGAGTAACTGGAATGACGTTTTGCAATCTCTAAAAATTGGAACAATTTTTGCTACTAGACCTAAAATGTTAGCCGCAGTACATCACAGTTTAACACTTTAAGAGTTAGTTAACGAGCACCGAAATACAGTTTTAGATATGTTCAAAACATTTCCCTGCATATAATTCCCTCGCGGTCTTGTTTTCGTTATTATACGTTTTTTGCGTATATATATCAACTCTTCTTAGATTTAGTAGTTTCTTCTTTCTGCTCTTCCTTAGATTATTTTAACTTCTAGAGGTCCCTAGGAAATTCAATCTACTTATTTTAAGACATTATTTTAGCTTTTAAATATATCCTCAACTTTAAACATTAAATGAGAGCTATTGTTCAAATTCATCATTCTGTCCCTATTCTCAGTGACAATGCTACATTGCCCCAACAACAATGTAGCCATATAACTTAACCTCTTTTTCTGTAAGCTGTGTACCTTACCTTAGTCAGTGTTCATTAGTCGCCATTCTTCAGATATACTATTTTCTTTATATATTGTTAAACACCGTGGAATTCATGGATCATTGCAAAACAGCAAATACGTCCTGCTGCAATGCTTTAATGACTATAATGCTGCTCAAGACCCTTTTCATAGGGATGAAAGAAGAAAAAAGACGTTATAGAGGATGGTGGGGTTATGGAATGAGAGAAAGGGGGGGTGAGGAAATGGAAATATGTGTATATAAATACACAGAAGCAAAACGGCTTATGAAAAACACAAAGTGGAGCGCATAAGGGACACAGGGAGGGAAGGAAGAAAAACAGCACAGTTCAGAAGCAGAGGGCTTATAACACTGTGGGGGGGAAAATAAAGCATGAGGATGAAGTAATAAAAGCATGGCGCATAGACAAACTCACGGATAAAGGCACAGAGGCAAATTATAAATAAAGGAAATGAGGACAAAGACCCACCGGTATAAGGATAAAGAGAAAGACAGACGGACGGACAGACGGACAGGTGGAAGGAGATAAAATGAGGCAGGCAATAATGAGTGAAGCGACAGAACAGGACGAGAGAAGGAGTGAAAGTTGATTCGTTCAGTGAAATGCAATTCCCTAATGCGGAACGTGAGAGAGGGGGAGACTGAAAACCAGTTCAGAGGGAGAGAGAGGGAAAGGATGAAGGAGACACTTTTCATATATATGACAAGCCATAAAAGATTCCAAACAGGAGCTCAGGAGAACCTATGAAAAATTAAGGAATGTACAGTATATACCAATATATTAATACGGTCCCCACTGCACGTGCAAATGCCTGCATTTCTGCATCTTTGTCTATTTACCTTTATTACCTTTTTAATGTACTTTAAACATTTGCCATCTGTCATTTCTCTCTTTTCATCACCCGAAGCGCTGCTCTATTTGTCCCTCACATCTTTTATCAGCATTTAAAGTTACCTTAAATGATTAGCGCTAGCTACTGGCTGACAAATATTGAAGACAAAATCTGACTACATATAAACACAATAGAAACAAATGACATACATGCAGCTGATCAGCAGGCACGACTCACTCTCGGTCTGACACAGACACCCTTCCCGGAAAGGTTAATACCATCCTGAAGGAACCCCAGTAAACACTAACAATAATGAAACTTGTGCTGAATTGACTAGAGTTGAAGGTTCATCTTTTCATATTGCGGAGCTCAGCAAATGATCATCTGCCTCTATCCTACCATCTCCCCGTCTCTCGCTCCCGTAGGATGGACAAGCAGAAGCTGAAGAGATTTAAAAAAAAAAACACGAAAAACAATGGGGACGGCTTTGGCGGTTGGAATACATTAATATGTCTCATTTTTAGTTTCTTAATGAACTGATGGGTACCAAGCCATTTTGAGACATGAGGAGAGAAATGATAGAATTATCCAGGCGATGATGAATCGTACTTTAGTATCTCAAACAAATATCTAACTGTTACGCAAAAATGCAGTTTGGTGGATTGGTGCTCAGTGACATCCAGCGCAAAGCTGACTCAACCCAGTGCCTTATTGGCCTCTATGCAATTTCTCATTCAGCTGTCAGATAAGGTTTTGTCTACCTAATAATGCTATTAATGTGCAATGTTGTCTTTTTGAGTGGTGTATATCAAGTTACTTTTCTTTTAAAGTGAAATCTTAGTAATATTGTATTGCTAATCCTTATTTTTGTTTTTCAGTATAAAAGGAAAGAACGGTTACTCTCTGTCATTGCAGTCATATTTTTGCTGAAATAAACCTGAATTTCATTGATTGGAAATACATGTCCATGCCAGAATGAGAGGCTCGTAATACCGATAACGAGGGATAGGTAGGCTACACTGTTATCTAAAAAAGAATGTATTCTTTTTTTATAATTTTCCCTTCCTTTCTCTCCACAGACTCCTCCTCCTCCCTCCTCCATCCTTTCTCTCTCTCTTCTTTTCCCTCCCCTCGATCCTCTATGCTCAGTTCGGTGTGTGTCTCCTCTTTCAAAGGGCACAAGAGTGGGAACAAGTTGTCCAACAAAGTATGCTACAGTGCAGACATGACTTGCCCTTCAGACATCGAGAGAATTGTCATAAACTGCGGGGGGGTGCGCCACGAAACCTATCGCAGTACACTAAAGACAATACCCGGTACACGTTTATACTGGCTTACCGAACCGGATGCTTTTAGTAACTTCGACTATGACCCCCAAACTGACGAGTTCTTCTTTGATCGCCACCCGTTGGTATTTGCCTTCATCCTAAACTATTACCGGACCGGAAAGTTGCACTGTCCCAGCAATGTATGCGGTCCTATGTTTGAAGAGGAATTGGCGTTTTGGGGGATCGACGAACTGGACTTTGAGACATGTTGCTGGTCGCTCTATACCCAACACAGGGATGCGGAGGAGGCAATGGGGGAAGGTTTTGATGGTCCAGAAGGTGAACCTCCCAAAGAAGAAGACCCTGCGTTAGCAGGAGGCGAAGAAGGAGAGGATCTGAAGAGACTTTGCATGCAAGAGAAAGAGGAGAGTTGGTGGAACGTGAATCAACCCATAATTTGGGAACTCTTTGATGACCCATATTCATCTAAAAATGCTAAGGTGAGTTTTGACAATATTTGGTTTTTATTCGTAAGGTATCTATAATACCTATGAAATTTCCCCTTAATTATCCAAAGTTTAAAACTTTTTTATGATCGCATATCGTTTTTGTGAGTTCCATGAAAGTAATTCGCATTATTAGAATTCTCATTATAATCATATGAGCCTTCTAAAAGTACTACTCCTCTGGATCAATACAATGTGATCTGAGTTTGTATACTTTTTTCAGACAGTGGGATTATTCAAGGTCGTAATTATAATTGCCGTATTTGGGTTAATAAATTGTTGGAATAGTTCATTATTTGGTTCTGGACAGTTAGTATTGACATACATCAACATTGGCGCACTGCTCACTTGTTTCACTGCGACATCATTTTTGCTACTCGACAAAAAATCCTTTCAATACTTCTTACCCCTGAACATTTACTTTCATTCTGTATGTCGCTTTTCTCTGCCAGACTTTTACGCGCAGTTGTCATCCCCTTTATTTACATTAATATTTAAGGTAGCCTACCTTTCAGATTAAGCCTATCAGATAACCTGCTTTGCAAAATGATTCGTTTGTTCTACTGAAAATTTGAGAAAATGTTGACACCGAATGATATAGTAATACCTTGTTATTGCCAGCCCAGCGCACTAACACTGTAAAAATTCTGAAGAGTAAAAGCTTTTTCTATATTAGCTTTAATTCTCCATTAGGTTCACTCACAGTTCTCCTGCTGATCAATGATTTTTCGTTTCATATCTCGACGCATTTTGTTAAAATAGAATTCCATTCGACAACACGTCTGACTTAATATCAAATAGCCATTGATCCATTGATCAAAGTCAAGACCCTTCTGGCATACTGAAGTATACTCTAAATACACAGTAGGCCTACCCTTAAAAACACTTTTCGCTACTACATCATGCATCCTTCCTAAAATATCAGGGGATCCTTATGTTTAGTGTGCATGCATTGCTAGTTGCAAAAGAAGGACATGTAGCATAATCATTACAATGCAAATATACATACTATCTTAAAATTGGTAATGATAGCTGCCAAACAACAGCTGCTGCAAACCACCAAAATTTAAAGCTGTACTTTTTAATCATAATGACATTGTAACCTGCAGTTGTCATGAGCCCACATTATTTTAAAACATAAGAATTTAAAAAGAGAAATTGTAAATTGCCCACAAAATAATTTTTGGAAAGCAGTTTACCCAAGGGAGTAACACTGGAGTTTGAACATTGGAGTGGGGGTAAGGGCTCTACCCATTTAGAGGAGTCCAGCGGGTTGTATTGGCCAGTTTATTACAGGTTGACTGATGGGCTTAATTTATGCCCATCAATCTAAATATGTCCCAATATGAGAGGAACTAGGAGTCTGGGAACTGCTCAACTGTAGTTTTATGACAGTGAAGCTTTTCCACTCGTTCAGGACCGCCATCATGTGTGCTTTCAAACCTGCTGTCTGCTTTTTGTTTGCGCATCATCAATAGATATTATGTTATTTTTATTAAGTGCCTGTTGATGGCATAACAGAAGAATCTGTCCCCATGGACTTCATCACCGGCTCAGACACAAAATGTGCTGCTGTTTGCAGTTTTTCAGTCGTCACGTTTGTACTGAATGAATGAATGAATGTGAGTGAGACTTCTTACATCTGTTAATGTTATGTTCATGTTTGTTAGCTGTAGTCAGTGCTGAAATACATAGTGCAAATCCACATCACAAAAAAGTCACAATTCATAGAAAAGGGAGTTCTGCATTTACACCTAGATGTGGGAAACATGTATTGGGAACCATTTATAGACTGTTTTGAACATAGATTCCCCAAGGCATACATACATACATACATACATACATACATACATACATACACACACACTAATGCATGCAATCAACGAGTTTAATGAAGGCATGTGTCAGACCAGCCAAGGAGAAGCTCTCTGTTCATTGTGTGTCACCATTTTCTTTTCCGGCTGTATTCAATTCTGCTCTAAGCCCAAGAATTAAAAAACCAAAGGGTGCTTATTCATAGGGGCAGAAGTTCTGCTTTTTTTACCTGGATGTGAAAATTGTGTACTGGGAACCATGAACAGACAGCTTTGAACCATAAACCCTCCCCATAGGCCCATTACAAACACACACTAACACACAAAAACACACACAGTTTTGTAATTCTGTCTTTGCGGGGACTTGCCATTCATCACTTTGAGGAAAACTCTAATCACAACATGACTACCTTAACCTTAACCCCTATCCAGCCCTAACCTTAACCATAAGTAACCAAACAAAATACAATTCTTCAGAAATCAAAGGAGAAGCTTAATTGTCAGCTGTCTTCAGTGTTGAAAAAGTCACTTTTTGTATAGGCCTAAAACTCATAACACAAAAAAAGTTCTGAATTGAAGCCTAATGTGGGAATCATGTTTTGGGAATCATAAATATACAATTTTGAACCATATACTCTCCCCATAGGCAACATATACATATACCCTCACCCACACACAATCAATATATTTAAATTAATAAGAGTATAAGTAAAACCAATCAGCGAGAAGCTTTTTATTTATTGTATGTTATTCTCTTGTTTTTTTACTGTGTTTAAAGCTGGAATACATAGCCCAAAACTCAAAACCTCATTGGGAATGGAGAGCTGTACTCACTCCTGGATGTGTGGGTTGTATATTGATACGATGGACGGTTTTGAACAATAAAATGTCCCTGACCATAAAGGAATTTACAAAACATTGAGAGACTTTACATCTTAACACTCAAGATAGCAACCCATTCAATCTTGAATTTTCACAGGCTGAATATGAATAAATTGTTTTTAGCCAATAGGAGCAAGGATGGTACACAGTATCTTATAGTTGTAAAGTCACTTTACTCGTGTTATAATCTTGTTGTTTGGTCTGAGGTCCAAGACTGTACTGCCATCCCTCCTGCTAATCCAGTCAAGCTCTGGCTCTCTGAAGGAGGGATCCAAGGGCGTTGGATATAACATAAGATGTTATGCCTAGTTGACATATTTTAGAGGTACAGCTAAGAAAAGAAACCAATATTGCCAAAACGGATCATTCATGTACTTCCTGATTAAAACCATCCGTGACACACAACCAAATCGTAAATCCATCAAAAGCGTTGCAGAATGTAACATGTAGTGTTACCTCTTTTAACAGGAGAGATTGAAATATCAATGTGTAATGTATATGAATATCATTTTATTTTTCATTTATCATAGGAAAATAAAAAGTGCATTTTGAAAAAATTACATATGTATACAGATTTCACATTCCCTGTTCTTATTTGAGCAAATTCGGTTGCATTCATCTAAATGCAGTTATAGACTGGTCAAGTGGATAAACTGTCTTTTAATAGTACCTGTCAATGATAGACAATTTTGTGTGCGACCACATTTAAAGACAGATCCCTGCAGTTTCCTGCTGGTGTATCTTTGAGCAGCCCCCTTTTTAAGGAATATCTTATTGATAACTTCATGTCACCATCCTTTTCTTGGTTTCATCAGTTTCATAGATGGAGAGATTGACGGAGCGCCTTTCTCCCGTCTATATTTACAACATATTTACAAGTTATAGCTGGACAGCTCCATAAGTACAGCAGCATTTTACTAGAAAATGTTTTATCGAAAACATTAATTTCATGGTTGGCGACAGTCATGGCAGTTAAGGCCAACATTTTGGTATGCCTTAGAACCTAATCCATGCCCTGTTTAACTACAGCATTACAGCATAGGCCTAACCTGTGGGGGAAGACAAACAAATGCCGAAATTACAAGAAATTTAGTCTAATTCAGAGGTGAGGGGTCTTTGTGATGCTTTTAGGTAGGCTAGTTACTCATTAAGTTACATCCAACATACAAAGAGCAAAGTCAAAATAAACGTATGATTGTACCTGAAGACGGAAATGGGGTAGTGTTTGGTAAACAGGTGACCCACAGTTACGGTCTCGGGACTGACCAGGCTTTGAAGGAATACTTTTATTGATAAATAGCATTTAAATGATATTAAAGATGGTATCCCATGTGGGTGGCGTTTAGGGGGCATAGGGATCTTTTTTAGGAGCTGGGGTGGCATGGCCCATGTATGCCCTCTCATGGTGCCAGCTCTGATGAAAATGATCATGTCCTAAGTTAATATCAAATTTTATATATAAACTAGTTTGTTTTGAAGGTGGCTGTGGTATACGGCATTGACAGTTCTCTCCATCTTCTTCATATATCCAATATTTGTGTAGGCTACTTTTCAGAGCACACTGCAAGTGTTCCTTTTTGCAGTCGATTTTGCTGACTGCTTTATTAACATTAACAAACATTACCAAATTATGCAGATTTTCTCTCCTCAAAAAGCTATTGTTTGTGTATTTGTTTTTTTTTTCAGAACCAAGAACGTTACCATTGTTCTTAGCTTCCAGTTGTGGAGCTGTTCTCCATTGCAGTAAAACCTTAAATCATTGTCAGCACCCTCAGATATCTGGATTACAGTGAAAATATCTTCTTTTACAGAATACAACGGCCAGCATAGCACAAGTTTTGTCAGGAGACAAAACTTCATGCTGATTGTGTGACAGCAAAATCCCATTGACTCTATATAATTGAATGCTGTTCAACATTTTAGTCCAATGACCAGTCGGAATTTAGTTACACACTATCACCCTATAAAATGAATGAATGCTTGATTTTTTAAAGTTGAACCCGCATATGAAATAGCTGATTAGAAAATGTGTTTAACTTCCAGTAAACTAGATAATCTTATATGAATTGCCACATTGGTTTGCTACCTGTACCTTGTTTTCCAGAACGGTACTTGTTCCATACATTACACAAATAAATGAATAAATTACAATACAATCAAAACTATAATATTTTTTTCTTAATAAATAAGGAAATGTATTAGCTAAATAAATAGGTCAAGGAGAAAAATTAGCTTCTCTCCCTCTGGTTTGCTAGTGTCTGTCATATCTCGGGAACTAGGAAGTTAGGAACAGGCATAGGAAAACACAAAATGGACTTTATTTGAAAATGGGGAAACAAAAAAGACTGTGAGGGCTCAGAAACTGGGAACACTGGAACAAGGAAGGACATGGGCAAACACCATGCAGGGCTTGACATTAATGACAGGACTGGGGAGCACAGGACTGGGAAGCACTTTTATACAGGACTGACGAGGGAGCAAACAAGAGGCAGCTGGAGTGATCCACACGAGGGCTGAAATGAGAGATAAGACAAAACAAGCAACAGGAGTAGCTCATTATATCCACACTAGGGGACTAGAGGGGACAGGAAGGCAGGGCATGACAGTGTCACCTTTGTTGCCAGAGATGCAGGCACCAATTGTGTGAGCCAGTTAATTAGTGGTAGTGTGAGAGAGAATGGCTTCTGCTTCTAATGTGACTCTGAGCCCTCCCCTAAAACTGAGTCATCTACAGCATTAAAAAGTTATAGTTAAGTTGTGGTGAGGTCCTGTAGTACAGTAGTATCTCGGTGTATGTCCTTAATTCATTCCAGATCCTTCGACTTATACCAAATAGGACGTATACCAAACAAATTTTTCCCATTAGAAATAAAAGGAAAATGATTAATCCGTTCCCATGAAAAAAATCATATTGTTATTGGCATATTATACATTTGTGGGGCTGTATAAAATATTTTAAACACTGCTTAATGCTAAAGTACATAAATACAAAAGAAATTAGATGAAACAGATGAAAAAAGAGTTATAGTGCAGGTTGTTTGCTGAATGGTAGCAACTGGTGTATTGACGCTCTTGGGCAGTCGTGGCTTTGTCTGGAGAGGTAAACAAGGGTGGCACACGATGTCGTAACACATTTTGACCCGTACAAGTTATAACACGAGTCACATTCCAAACAAAGGTCATATACCAAGCAAAATTTTCTGCATCCAAACAGGACATATACAAAGTTGGACTTATTCCAAAGCGGACATATACTGAAGTACCACTTTGTGTGTGTGTGTGTGTGTGTGTGTGTGTGTATATATATATATATATTTGCTTAATCGTGAAAATTGGCATAATAGGGTCCCTTTTCTGTGGAATTTCACATACACGTTGGATAAGCTGCCCCTTTACCTGGTTAATTATCACAGTAGAGGACAAGGAACTAAGTAAAGAGTAGTGAATGGGAATAACACATCACATTGAGAATTGCACAACTTGACTTTTGCATCATTAATCCCCTGTCTCCCAAAACATGCCGCTTTGTGGGAAGGTGCAAAGCTATCATTATGCATGGGAAGGCAGTGCGATGTGCTTGACAAAACTTAATATTACTACGGGCACAGCAGTGTTACGAACAGAAAAGAGAAGTGTGTCATTGTAGTTAGAATAGGAGCAGTTTAAAATAATATGAAACTACCATAGCAGTAAATGACTGGTTGAAATATAACTTGGTGATATTAGCTTGGTGCATTCAAGATCCATATCAGTTAATTTCTCCCACTTTCATTTTCAAAAACGCGTGCGATCTCCTCCAGTTGTTCGAAATGGATGCTGTAGTAGTCAGCTGAGGCCATCAACTGTGGAGGATATCCGTTTTACACAGTAATATAAAGCATCGCACCAAACGCTAGTCTTCGCTTTCACGTAGGAATGCCAATCGGGTAATCAAAGGAAAATGGACAGTGCACGTAGGTAGCCTATAAAACCCTATACTATGCAGGGTAGTCTAATGTAGGCTACATTCTATAGAATATTAGTTTTATTAAAATATTTAATTGTAAGATGGTAAGGCTATGTGTGGGCATGGCAATATCAAACATTATTTGAGTTTGGAGGTAGGCTACTACCAATTGTTTTGCTTATTATTAGGCTGTTAAGCAAATTTACATTTGGCTATGCCTTTTCAACTGATGTTGCACATGTCACTGGTCGTTTGTTGTGCCAATAAACTTTTGTCTTTAATTTTTTATCTGATTTTAATTCGGGTGCGGGTCGGTTGTCGGTATTTATTTATAGCAGATGGGGTGCGGAATTTTATTTCTGTCGCATAACGGTTTGGATACGGGTTTAAGTAAGACGGGTACGGGCAGATGCGGTTTGTCAAAATCTGACCTGTGCAGGAATCTGCTACCGGGTGCTGCAATAATCATATAAACAACTTTCATACAAATCATACAAATGAATTATTTATTTGACGCGACTTCATTACGTCATTTTTGCGGGCGAGGAGGGGAAATTTCCGCGGTAGGACGGTATAATCAAAATCTCTCCCGTTGGCCAAATTTATATCTCATATCGTTTATACCGCCCAGTACTACCCTACATCTTTCGACTTAGACCACCGTGCACTGCAGCCTGTCACGTGACTGTCAGAATGACTGGGAGACTTTGCTCTGTCTAGAATTGTAACCGATAAGTGTTAAGCAGCTCACTTGTGAAATACTTGCACGTGAAATATAAAAACAGCGGTAGGGTTAGTTCTCTTTTAAAAACAAATTGTTGTTTTAATGCATTCTACTGCTTTGCATGGATAACGTAATTCACAATTAATACATTATATTAAAGATTAGTATAAAACACCATAGTTACAGCTGTGGTCCCCATCATGATTGCATAGGTGTACAGTCAAATATGCTGTAAATAAAGTTTTTATTTTTTATTTCAATGTTGTGAAGACATGCAGTACCAGTCAAAAAGTTTGGACACACCAAGCCACCAAAGGACAGAGATAGTGTCACATTACATGACCTGGCCACTTGACCTAAACACAGTACAGAGTTCGGGCGGAGTTTGACCAGCAAGTGAAGAAAAAGCAACCAATGAGTTGCTCAGTATATGTGGGAACTCCAATTGAGATTAAGGGCCTTACTGAAGGACCCAATGGTGGGGTCATTGCCGTTTTAATTACCCCAAACAAACACGGACCACCTGGCCTTGTCAAGCCTCCAGACGAGTGACAGAGTCTTTTAATTAACATGTACCAAATGAAGACTTTAGGTAACTGTACCTGTGAGTTGACGAGGCGCATGGTCGTCTTGTTGCCCACGTCGGCGCTGTAGTTTTGGGTGGGAGCCGCGTTGAACCGGAGCACCGCGTCGTGTTTATCTAAGCGGGGAAGCGCAGGCGCGCGCAGTGGCTGTCATGCATCTCAAGCTGCATTTACACAAACTCAAATGATTCATTTCACCCACAGTTTGAACCAAAGCAAATTACATTTCTACTCTGAAATGAATTCCCTTTACTGCCGTTTTAATCCACATAAATCATTTATTTCGTTTTTAACAGGCTTTATAGCTCCGTTCAGCAGCAGACACAGTGTTGCAACACGATGGAGTCTCTCCGTTATGAACCCCGCGTCATTACGCACGTTTGACGAAAAACTCACCAATTTCTACTCCCAGCCCGGAGTTCCCGATGGACCCAGAAGACATAACCACAGCACACGTCTTCTGAGGTCCCAGACTCTGCTCCAAACTCCGCCTAGGCAAGTACTCCTGCCAGTCGTTTCCGGAGAACGGACCGTCTCCCGGCTCTATAGTCCGGAGGGGAACCCGAGTCCGCAGTTCGTACATGAGATCGCTTTGGGTCACGGTAACATTCCGGTGGGTGATGTTGGGCGGGACGCCAAACTGGTTTCTTTCCCAAAACTTCCCTATCGCATGACGCATATCCACCCCGATCTCCGTAGCGTTTTCATCCCACACCGGCCAGTGATTCTTGTGCACCTTCCACACAAACGTTTTCGCAAGCACTTTAGCTGCGGGGTCCAACCGCTCGGGAAAAAACGATTTTGGCAGGATGAAGTACAGCATCATTAGTAGGCAGGTCGCAATCGTGAGATTAAACCCATAATGGTGAGAGTGCAATCGTAGCGATGGCTTCATGATCCAGATAAAAAGTTGCATCAGTAAGTGGCTAAATATACATTTCGTTAGGCAGTACTTCACGTGTTTTTTAGGACTGGTCCAGATCTTTCTCCCCGGCACAGGTCAGACGTTAATTCAAGAGTGAATTTGTAAACTTGCCGACTTCCCTCTCAGCTGACACGCAGAATTCCGCGAAAGCGCCAATTAAGCATCTGTATAAACTGCAGTACGGCACACAAAGGGTGGATAATTGCAACAAACAATAAAGTGGGCGTGCTGCGTAAATGATAAAATCAATAAAAAACGGTCGTGGGTAATTTTTCAAGCTCTGGACGGATTTGTGGATCTGGGTAGGCTATCCTTAGAAAAAGCCTCACAGCCTTCCCAGATGCGTAAATCCGATGTTTTTCTCCTGGGATTTCATCGTGCGTTGCTTGGATTACACACTATCCTCATATACTCCGATTCATCTATGTGAAAATACTATACCTAAGGTGGACGATCACGACCAGTGTCCTTTCTGACAGCCATCGGGCTTTCGCCTGTTCGGCCCCTATCTGTGAGTTTTCCTAATCTTGGTCAAAGCTGCTTTGCCGGACTTTCCCCTTCGCTGATGTTCACTGCGTGTTCTGTGGTTAAATGGTCGGTTTGTGCCTTTAATGTATAACTAATATATACACTTACTTGTAGCTTACTTTAAAGGATTCTGGCATAGATCAGGCAGGAAAAAACTAGAGTACAACGAGGATAAAAACAAAATTGGGAGAAATGGGAATGAACTAATGAAACCACCAAATAACACAACAAAGCAACTGGACTAAACAGAAAGCATGACTATACAAAACCAAGCAGAGTTCACAATAAACAGTGACTATGAACACCAAAGCGCACATAGAGTATTGTATCACAGTAACTTGAACACAACGATTGAGTAAAGAGCGGGGCAGGCACTTAAATAAAAAAGGGACCTGGGATAAGGAGAGGGGCAAGGTGTGGAACATCGGATAATCAACGAATAACAACGGTGCAGAGAAAATAGCAGTAACTTATACTAATAAACACAAGAATTGGGGAAACTCCAACCAACACTGAAAGAAACGCTAATCACACAATAGGAGCATTAAAATAATATATGATACGGGTATCCCAACCATTTTATGTTCGCGGACAGGTCTACATCGTACAGAAATTTCATTGACAGGTGGACAAGGTGCAGTCGGATGAACTGGCAATTGTTTGTTTTACGGTTTCCATCCCACCCCCCAATTAGAACAGAACGCGAGGGGTCGTGATGATTGATGATGGTTATGGTGGCGAATGACTGATATTGATTTTTATATCACACAAAGTATGAATTGTCTTTGTCATGACATAATCGGTCTGTCCCAGACAAAATAGTGTCAAACTGATTATGACCAAAAATAAATAAATAAAACAAAAATAAATAGCACAATATAGCACCGACGGTAGTTGCATTTCTCCAGCAGAGCCACACGGTGGCAGTAGTACGCCATAAGACTATTGCGGGTGGGCGTGTGTCCGGGCGGTGAATTGAAACATGAACATAATTGCTTCTTATCGTTATCCTTATACGTGTTTTAATTATTTTCATTACATTTGTATTTATTCCACTTTCGTATTCAACATTTGTTTCCTTAGTTTTTTATGTTTTTCGTTGGGTGAAGTGGTGGCTCTAATGCTAGGGATCTGTGCCAACAACTGGAAGGTTGCTGGTTCAAATACTCTCAATGCCTGGAGTGATTCTACTCCATTGGGCCCTTTAGCAAGGCCCTTAACCTGCAATTGCTTCATCCTGGGTATGACGTTAATCTACATCCAGCCCTGTAAGAAGGTCCTCCAGCTTACAGAGAATTTTGCGGTTGGGGCAGGATTGGCACTCCAACCAGTGGAAAAAACTCACGCTGCTCCATTTGGACCGGAGTGGTGCTGAGGAATCACCCGACACATAGCTGCACTCAGGTTCTCATCCCTGAGGTGGATTGTTGTGTGGTTGGGTGTGGCAACACACTGTAATCAGTGCCTGCTCCTTACCTCTCCTCTATCACTCCATATGACGCAATGTCCTTGAGCTGTAAAATGTAGGTCTTCCTTTTAAACTGCACTAGATTTATTTATCAGAGCTGGCTTGGTTAAAGTTTACCGGAAGACTATATAAAATTACACAATGTCGAGTCATGGTCAAAAACCAATAAAAGGTGTTTATTATGTGTTGTGTATAAAGATTGGAGTAAATAATGGTAAACGATAAATTCTTCGTCGAGTCTCTATTCTTTTTACTTGTATCATTTAAGTCCATGAGCGTAGTATTAGTTGATTTCAGCCTTATTTGCTTCCTGAGGAAGGTCCATCCCAAGCTTACCCTCCTGAGAGGTACCCAGCCTGGGCGATCACACATCTCACTGCTGAGTCTTTCCTCACTGAGCGACCGCGTGTGGAATTATTATTTGTAACAAGCTTGTATTTTATGTATTTAAAATATTTAATAAGAAATGTGAATTTATTAGGGGGCGGCATGGTGGTGCAGTGGTTAGCACTGTTGCCTCACACCTCTGGGACCCAGGTTCTGGTCTCTGCCTGGTTT
>JABFEA020000098.1:33930848-33944051 GCA_019775915.2 Cyphomyrus plagiostoma | reverse complement strand
TCTATCTATCTATCTATCTATCTATCTATCTATCTATCTATCTATCTATCTATCTATCTATCTATCTATCTATCTGATTTCATGATAGATATGTTAAAAAATGTTTCAGTGTGCTACATTATTAAATTGATTTTATAACTTATTTACTGGTTAATCTGTTTGACTCCATGTGTGTATGTATATATATGTGTGTGTGTATGTGTGTGTGTGTGTGTAATTTCTCCTCACCTGCCACTCTGTTTTTAGCTTTTTGTTTTCCAAGATAGTGACACTGTTAAGTTCTGTTAAGTTAAGTTCAAGTGAAGCATCACTGGTGCTCTACAAGACTGCCCCCTACTGGTTTTCTGGTGGTGCAGGATTGTGGTTTCTCTTCCTTTCCAACACACTACCAAACAGGGCAGCTGGTTAAAGCTTCAGTGGTTGATGTGCTATGGTTAAGTGCTTTAGTGGGTAAGGCAATGACCAAAAAGAAACTGACTGCTATAAACTTTTTTTTAGATATACCCAGGCTCAGTAGTTGCAGATGGCCAGGAATCCATATTATGGTTATGAAAGTAGATCGCAATTTTATGATCATCATCCTTTATATTTTCATAGTTTATGTATGTGAGTAAATCTTTTTGAAAGAAGTACATGCATAGTGTGGTGCGTTTAAAAACTGTAAACAGTTTAACATGGTACACAAAAGATGTTTTCAGAAGTAGGAAGAGATCAGAACTGCCTTTAAGGAAAGCATCTCAAGGTGCAAAAAACGTTTTTTCTAATCAAGGGTAGGTCAGGATGTTTTGATTCATCTGATTGCAGCGTGATGCAGAAGGGCTCAATGGCCAGCACCTGGGGCTGCAACTTCAGGTCTGGGCCCAGCCAAGTTTCCTGTAGCTTTTCTGCCACAACTATCAT
The DNA here is from genome assembly GCA_019775915.2 of Cyphomyrus plagiostoma. Taxonomy (NCBI): domain Eukaryota; kingdom Metazoa; phylum Chordata; class Actinopteri; order Osteoglossiformes; family Mormyridae; genus Cyphomyrus; species Cyphomyrus plagiostoma. Next base: position 33,943,151 of record JABFEA020000098.1, on the reverse strand, counting down.
GCCTTTAAGGGGAAGCAGCACTTAAGTGTGGGGGTGACCACTAATGGAGCCATAATCGGAAAAGGTGGCAGTGCAGATTCAAATAACAGTAAGACACTGTACCTTTTACGGAAAATCCATGTCCCTCCTTTTCAATTTACTCGCAAGTCATTTCAGAATCTACCATGTCACCTATCGGTCACACAAATCTGTCAGCCCAAATCCCTCATTTTCGAATGGCACATACTGTAACCTCTTCCATCTCTTTGAAGTGATTCTCTTATTTTGGACCCGTTTCCATGTATTTTCCATATATTTAAACAAAACGTTCTTACCGACCTACTGCCACCTGTGAGTTAGATCCTCGTGTCCAATTCATTGTAGCCCTGTAATGGTACAGTCAATGCAAGGATCCACATAGAGGCACTAAAAGTAAGCAGCATACCTGTCACAGACAGTCATATTTTTAACAAGCCAAACAGAAGCCTATTGGTCATCTTACTCTAGGCACAGAAAGTAACTGCCACACTTCTCTTTTGTTTCTTTCTCACTCTTCCTTGTGACACAATTAAAAGTCATCCCCGCATTACCACATTTTAATGAGCTCTCCAGTGCTGTCCCACATGCATAAAGTCACTCTGTCAGGCTAATAGCATGCTTTGATACCATCTCTCCTGCTCTTTCTACTAAAATCTCCATTTACTTCTTGCTCCAAGGCTTCCTTTCCCTATTTCTTATGAACCCCATAATAATAATGCTCATGGGGCCGCAAGTCTATTAATTTTATCATGTTTTATTTCTTCCAAACGCCCCCCAACTAATGTCCCCCCCAACTAATACTAAGATACTTCTCAGTCTCTAGCACATAATAGTTGTGTATTATTTTTTCCATGTAAATTTCACTTTCCCATCCCTTAGACACAACACTGAGATGCTGAATGAGCTTGGCTGTACATGCTGCATCTGAACTTTTGATTTTAGAAAAACAAGAATCATTAGATTTAACTATATTTGTACATCAGCACTTGTACATATTGTGCAGAATGAGGACAAACCTTTGGTGTTGTGTGTGTGATGCGGGAAGTGATAGAGCTGAAGAGCATAGATGATGATGATGATGATGATGATGATGATGATGTCAGACAGCAGCAGGAAGGGGGGGGTTGATGGAAGGAAGAAGCAGGCAGCAAGTAAGCAAATTGCAACTGGAAGAAGGCTCCTCTGCAGCGGCCTGTGAGGTACATGTAGTTTGCATTAAGCAAAATGAGGGAGCGAGGAGGAGAGAAGGGATGGGGGAAGACAAAGAAAAAGAATCTGCAAAAAGCACACAGGTCTAACTGACCATTCAGCATTTTTGTGAACAGTACCTGTTGCTTATTACTCTTTCCGCTACTGCAAGCTTTCTCGTCTGTCACCTGTCATCGCGGTCCATAGTTTCCACAAATTCCACTGATGCTTTTATCACCATGCCCACTACTTCTCATATTCCTATAACATCAAAGATTTATGGGAATTGAAGGATTAGGAACCTGCAACGCTACAGGGAATCTCAGAATTTAGCATAAGCGTTGCATGCTGAACATCACGCTAAATGAGACAAACACCAACTACAACAAACCTCGCACTTTGGTGTCTCTTGGACATTGAAAGTCGATGGGATGAATAATTAATCTGGTCCCACATTTACGTTGTCTAGCCCACTTGGGGTATTATGTCTCAGGCTACATTCACAGTATGCATGGTATGCCAACGTTTCTGAAAACATCTTTAACACAGCAGCTAATTAGATGCTGTACAGGGCTCACACAGTCGGGGGACTCTTGACATTGAATCCACTTGGTGAATGCAGAATGTCTCAAGAGTGGTTTGGATGATTCTACTTTCCTAGATGTCCCAATATGCAAATTTCTAAAGTACAGACAACAGCTAGGATATATTGGACTCTCTACAAGGTTATGTCCACCATCAAATGTTATGGCATTTTTTTCCTCTTATCTTGATTTTATTTTAAAGCTGGATGCATGTGAAGTTAATGACTGGCAGTTCTTGTAGGGTCAGTGTGGTGTTGCATTCTTGGGATAAATCTGCACAGGATACATTATCATCTTAGTAGGTTTTTTGAAAATAAATGATCATTAAATGTCCATGCATGAATAATAAGCATTTTTACTTGCAGTTCATTTCAGATAGAGAGGGGTAGTAAATGGCATGTATGAGAGAAGTTTAACAGTAATTCAGTGCAGAAAGAAGGTTTGCTTTCTGGCATTTAACTCTGAAGTGAGAAGAAGATGCATAAATAAGGTTAAAACAGACATTTTCATTCTTTGGATTCCTCAAAATAGCCACCACTTGCCTTTATAAGAGCTTCAGGAGATTATCTGACACGTCTTCCCAGATCTTCTTCAGCTATTCCCAGAAATGCTGGGTGTTTGTGGTTTGAGTTTCTTGGCTTCCTGATTATTTTAATAGGGGCACCTATTAAAATATATATATATATAGTCTTTTATTTTGTTTTGTTACTTATTGTTAAGGTTAGAGTTGGGTAGAGGTTCAGGTTGTCATTGTTGGGATTAAGGTTTTGTCTATAGAAATGAATGAATAGACATAGACATGAAGTCAACAGATTTAATTATAATTTGCAAGATTCAAATGGTAGCCTTTACATGGCATGTAAATGCAAGCATCCTTGGAGCACATTATCTCCAGTAGAGCCCCAAAGCCGTTCACTGACTACAGCTATTTTATATACTTTAATTTGCTTACTAATTATGAGAAAATCTGCACAATGTCATCATCTAGATATGCGAAGGAGAAGCAATTCAATGTGTAATAAGACAAGTTTTTAAATCTCCCCTAAAGTTAAATTTAAGTAATTTAAACTGACATAATAATTAATATGATGCTCGTGCACTTTTAGTGCCATTTTGAGCAACTCCTAAGCAATATTTTTTAGAAAAACAGCACTAATCGTATGTCAGTATAGATTGTCTTTGAAAATGATACCATTGCATCTTACATGTTTGTTACAATGGGATTTAGACCCCGTGAGCTGGCCTTGACTTTGATAACTTTTCATAATGGTTTAGTTGGTCCAAGAAATGACCCAAGGAGAAGCTTTTGGCAAGAGGGGGAACCTTTATGGAGGTGCCAAGTAAAATACTACGGAGATCTTGTTGGCTGATGACAGTTGCACTATCAAGGGCAATCCAGTTGGGTGATAATATAGTAACATGATGTGCCATGAAATGGATAAAACATGCACACCTTATTTACACATTCATTCCTGAAAGAATCTAAAGATAAAATATTTAACCTTACTGGTCATGGTATTTATTATGTACATTTGTTTTATAGCATACTCACAAAATATTGATTTATTCTGATTCATAATCATTCATAATTTGAATATTGTCATTAATATGAATATGCAGAGTTGGTGAAATGAAATATCATTGACCTATTTCAGGTAGCCATTTCCTGATGTTTATATAATAAACATATAGTAAGACAAATCTGGTCTCTGGGGTTTTGACATTCATTACATCTATGCTGTACTTTTTCCAACACACAAAGAGTGCGTTGGTTCACGTTTTTTAGGACAAGCTCTCATGGGTTTATTAAATTAGCTCATCCTAATAATAAGCACAGAGAATGATTCTGACAAGCCCATTATTCTCATCGGAGTATTCCAGACCTAAATTCAGCTGCCCGTTAGTTATGTATATAGTGCCCGCTTGTCAGTCAAAGAGACATTTGTGAAGGCTGACCTTCAGATGTGAGCTCGTATGTATGCACTTGTGTGTTTGTAAAAATGATTTGTGCAATGAAGCTGCATTACGTATTATAATGACAATTTGTTGCACATGTATTTCAGCTGGTAATGGCATTATCGATATGAGCAAGAGGTAAAAATGGTGGAACAGAGAGAAGAAGCAATGTTTCATTAAAAAAAAAAATCCAATATGGATAAATAGTTAGCTACTACCGGTGTAACGGTTCTGAAACCGTCAATACAATGCAAACATGCAAACGTTCACTCATGTCACAGTTCTGATCTCTTCCTGCTTCTGAAAATCACAAAATCATTATTATATTTAAAGTTAGGGCAAGCTTTATATTTCGTGAATATTACACATTACACCTATTTTGTTGTCTTCCATCTGCGTGTGTCATGTGACTGTTTTAGTTCAATCATGATCGAGTGTTCTGTGTTCTCTCCTGTGTTCTCTCTTCTCCTTGCTCTACCCCAGAGCAGTCTCAGTAAGATGCCCGCATTAAGTGGATTCATAGAAGATTAACTCTCACCATTTTTCTATCTGTAGCAATTGGTTCCTCCATCTCTAATTTCTCCCTAGACCTTCACATCCAAGCAATGATCCACTGTAGCTTCAATTTACGGGTCAATGATAATGTTCTGTAGCATCCATCCAATTGGGACCAATATTCTATTTTTACTCAGCACCTTAACGTAATGTTCCTGAGTGTACTGTTAATGAGCTGTACAGTGTCCATTCAATCCATCATATATTAATTTATACTTAGGTCAGCATCAAAGCACAATAGTTTATAGTAACAGGTCAGTGCTAGGTCTGTATTCCATGTGTTTTACCTCAGTGTGTTTATATTGACTCATCTTCCCCTTTCTTTCTCTCGCCCTGTAGTATGTTGCGGTAGCCTCCCTGTGTTTCATCCTTATCTCCATTGCAACATTCTGTATGGAGACATGTGAGGTCTTCAACTACGTCATCCCGATTCTCAAAAATGTGACCGTGGGCAATGTCACTCAGGAGAAAACCACCTATGAGATTGAACCTGTCGGCTGGCTCGTCTACGTGGAAGGAATGTGTGTCATCTGGTTCACCATCGAAGCCACAGTGAGAGTGATCTTCTGTCCCAGCAAAATCCAGTACTTCAAGTCCTTCCTTAACAATATCGACTTTATCTCCATTGTGCCCTTCTACCTGGAGCTAGCATTAGCCGGCGTAGAAAACAAAGTAGCTACGGACATTCTGGGCGTTCTGCGAGTTATGCGCTTCGTCAGAATCCTGAGAGTCTTCAAGCTGACCCGCCACTTCATAGGCCTCCGAGTACTGATCCAAACTCTCAGATCCAGCATCAGTGAGTTCTTTCTGCTCATCATCTTCTTAGCCTTAGGGGTGCTCATCTTTGCCACCTTGATTTACTATGCTGAGAGAGTTGGCGCTGACCCAGATGATTACACTGGAAGTGCTCACACAACCTTCACAAACATTCCAATTGGGTTCTGGTGGGCTGTGGTGACCATGACCACATTAGGCTATGGAGACATGTGGCCAGTCACGTGGAGTGGCAAGCTGGTGGGAGCAATGTGTGCATTGACTGGTGTGTTGACCATCGCCATGCCAGTGCCTGTCATCGTAAACAATTTTGGGCTGTATTATTCCCTGGCTATGGCCAAACAGAAGCTGCCCAAGAAGAAGTACAAGCATACTCCCAGGGCCCCCATGCCAGGGTCACCAGGGTACTGTAAAACAGACGCCCTTGCTATAGCCACTGCCTCTCCAGAAGGAATCCTAGGAAACCTGGGTGGGATTGCCGATTCAGGAGGAGGCTGTCCCCTAGCACAAGAGGAGGTTATTGAAGTCAACAGAGGTGAGTCACCAATAATGCTTCCTTTGTATACTGAAAACATATTAGTTACTAAATTTTGAGTTGAAAAATCAGAACGCCTTCAGGAATTAAAGGTGCTATGTATTTGGTTTGTTTTTATTGGAAATTTTAAATAAAATACCTGTTTATCATAATTCACAAGGCTTCTGTGAGCCATCTGTTTCTGAAATCAGCATAGTAAAAAAACGATCAAATACGAAATACAGTTGCAATATTTTAATCTTCTTTATTGCAATCTTTCATCACAGGGAGAACTGCAGGAATTCCCTGAGAGCAGTTGTAAAGGTTAACAGCTGTAGATTGTGTACTGATATTTGATGAGAATGCATTCATTTGATGTGCACAGTGATTTGATGTATTTTTGTAAAGGTCCAGTTTGCATTAGGTTTGTCACTTCAGCACTCAGATCTAACAGTGCTATTATTAAAACATTTCAGAAGCTTTTAGTCAGAGCCTACTTTTTCAATTTCCTTTTATTAAAAAAAGGGAACTTAAAAGAGGCAGACTTCCGGTGAATTTTAGTACAATAAATGCTCAGTTAACACCACTTATGTGAGAAAACAATAAATATTAGAAAAATCTGTGTTCATTATATGAAATCAAAGTTGGTTCTACTCTTCTCTGTATTTGATTTCTTTTTAAAAGAACACAAATCTGATTTTGCAGGACAAATATTATTAGAAAATAAACAGGAACATGAACTTGAAAAACAAACAATCAATTGAAGCCTGATAGAGGATCAGTTTTGTCTATTACCATAGTGTGAAAAAACACACTGAACAAAATAAACTTTCATAGTATGATGGACAAGGGTAAATGGACAATAGGTAGTATACATTCATTACTGAAAATGCTTTGTATATGTATATGTGCACTATACCTTACTAAATTGGGTGTGCCACACATTGATTCACAAAATTAATTGAAAACATACTTCAGGTGCTTCCATTTGCTTTCGATATGCTTATCCTTTTACAGTTTTGTTTACTATAATGCAATGTACGCTACCAGTCAAAAGTTTTTTCACACCACAGGTTATTACCACTTTTCCATTTATTACATAGACTGTAGATTTTTTATTCTTATTAAGCATTGGAAACTATAGTCAAATATGTGTCAAAATATGTGTCAAATAAAACAAGTTTCCTTTATGACATGGAAAGAGTGTGTAACAGTGCATGTCTGACATCCTATTATCTGGTTGTGTGGTGATGGCACAATTCAAATTCTAAGCTATCCTTTAACTTTAAATGCACTAGTTAACTATTTCATCCCATGAAACAGCAGTATTTAATGTCCCTTATAGAAAAAATGCCTTGCATTTTCTCTGCTTTTATAACTGCTAGAGGAGGTTACTTTGATGAATCAAAGACATAATATTTTCTTGCTAATAAAGGTATTCTTATGGTGAACATAATTGAAACCTATTTATTTCCTAAGAATAGTGTATTTTGAGTAAATGGTAAGTGAGTAACAAGCAAATGTATGAAATCTCAGTGTTTGCAAAAACTTTTGACTGGTAGTGTAAATTCATTTAAATTGCACCTTCTACAATGGATTCAAAAAATGTAAAAGTAGCATGTTGTAAAGCTATACCAAATACTGGTTTCACTATGTATAAAACTATTATTGGTATAAAGAAAGAACCAGTGATTGAGATATCCTAACATGACAGAATTGAAGTAGAAGAGAAGAGAAGTTTAGGCCAATTGGGACTCAACCATTGGCTCTGTGATCTTTAAGAGTGTCACTTATTTCAAGGTGTCTAGGAGCTGGCATCCCTTTCTGATTCCCAAGTATTTCAGGGGATCTGGCCTGTCTGCCATTAACCCTCATGAGACCTCTAACTGCTGAAGTCTGTTCACACCAACAGAAATGTTTTGCTTTGTGACCACTCCTGATTTTTGTCCATATCAGACACATTTTCTTATAGGGTATGAAAGTACCTCATCAATTAGAATAATACATCAATTAAAAATAATATGTCAACATGAATAACAGTGTCTGGGTATATTGTTAAAAAACTTAATTGTTAATTAGCTTCCATTTTATTGTAATTATTTTGCAAATTATAAATATACATGAAATTGTTGGGTAATTGTTAAGGTATATGGGCGTTTTTCTGTAGTAGCTAACTTGTTAGGCAATAGCTTCAGTTCTGTTATATCTGGCTTCCAATTCAGACATGAAGTGTATTTAAATAATCTTCATTGGGTGTAATGCAGGAGATGATTTAAAATTGCTATTCATATTAAACTTTTCCCAGTTGAACAGAAAAAAACATGCTCTGATTATTTATGATTATTGTTCAATGTTTATTTTTTAATGATTTGTCTCCATACTTATGTCTCCTGTTATCACAGTCTTGGAGTTAGGCAACCAGGCATTTCACTACATATTGTACTGGGTTTAATTGTGTATGTGATAAATAAACATTGTTTGATTGATAGATTGGTTGAATTAGCTTTGAAAATACATGACAACAATTCTTCAGTGTTCAAAAAAGTTAAATACTAATAAAATCCTGAATATATTTTTTTTTCAGAAGTCAACTCCAAGGGGTGATGAGGAAAGAGCAATGGATCCATTTTGTTTATAGCTAGCTTCAAAAGCTTCAATCAACAGCATTGTGAGGGGCTCAGTTTTTCCTCAAGAGCTTTAGCAAGATGATTGTTGAGTTTGATTGCTACCTAACAATGTGGCTGGCAAAGATGACAGCTTTTAACTCACATTTCACACATTTGGTACATTCTACCATGCAGAGGCAAAACACAGTAACTGCTTATTTTATCAAGAGGGGTCTCTTGGGCTCTGTTTTATCTCATGACAAAACATCATAGTTTGGTTATGCTTGATTTTGAATACACTATAATTTATCTATGTACTACACACATGGGTGTTAGCATAGTCAATATGTTTTGCCTGTTAGGGCAGTGTTGTCTGGTGTAAATTTCATAATTTTATCACAAAAAGTGTTTCTTTGCACACATTAATTTTAGATTAACTTTGTGGATTAACACATGCACAAAAACACACACAAGCACATTGTTAATATTCATATCTTTGTGGGAATTCTCCATTAACCCCTCCTTACCAAGGCCTAAAATGTAACCGTAAACAACCAAACAAAATACTAGATATTTGGCTATTTTATTTTTGAGTACATTCATGTATTTCTATAAAATTGAGGTTACCCTTGTGGAGACTGGAAAAATGTCCCCACAATGTAAAAGAAACCCAGACACACACACACACACACACACAAACACACACGACATAGGTATTTCAAAGATTGTTGGTGTGAACGTCGCTGTTGTCTTACATCGCTAGATGAAATTAGGGAATGACCTGAAAATAATTGTCTTCATTTGACCCCTATTAGAACAGATAAAAATAGTTTACTTTTTTGTGAATGCATTATGAAATGCTTCCTGCGGAGGACTGGCCTCCCGTCTAGTCTTATGCTCCACAATGCCTGAGCTAGATGTCAGGCGCCCCCAAGCCCCTCTACTGGAAATATGAGTGGAAGGTGCATGAATAGATGGATTAGGAGATTCTGGAACATCATATCATATGTCACCAGTTGGTGAAGTTTCCTTCAGCTGAGTATTTTGGGAAAAGTGGGCTAAACATTTTATTCGGGTCTCAACTTGTTTCCAGCTTGGAACCAAGCCAAGCCTGTAGATCACATCAGAAGAGTCTGCACTTTTTAGTACTTTACTTCAAGCATGCAGTTTAACCATGCAGTGTAGAATTATTTTAAATGACATGCACTTTATTTATGATAAATTGTATTATACTCAACAATTTACTATGCAAATGTGAAATGATTATTTTAAACATAAATATAAACTATAAATATGTAAACATCTCTTTCACAAAGTGGTCCTTGTCAGTTGTATTGTGTCCTGAAGGAGAAAGATGCTCATTGGCTCCAAGAGGGCCAGTCCCTGCAGAGCAGCCAATAGGCTGATGAGGATAGGTTGGAGTGGAGGCCTTGACCATGCTGAGGTGACTAATACAGCTGACATGTTAGATGAGAATACTCCTGGGAGTAGGCCCTGCTATAACAACAGGGTGTCCCTGGCAACCCAGACTGGAAAAGTCTCCTCCATATGATTTGAGGCCTCTTGGGCCTGCTGGTGGTCCATCTCTTCCCTGAGACAAACCATGATATCACAGTCTAGCCCGAACTAGTCTGTGATGGCAGATGCGCGTTGTGAGTTTTTTGGCACTATGGTGATTAAAGCATATACAATGATTAAACTCTTCACTTTAGCGCTGAAGTAAATGCTACTAGTTAGCTTGCATTAAGTACGTTAAATGGTATACTTAGCACTAGGTATCCAATATTAGGACTATTCAACATTATTCACCTGGAAACAAGATTTATCAGTCTGGAAAATATTATTCATCTGTTTTACTGCTGTCGGAGTGTCTGCAAGTTATATGCGGAGCTGGATATTTATGATGTAGTGACGAAAATTGCTTCTATGGGTCCATTTTAAGTAACCATTTATTCAATTACAGATGACAGATCTACTTATCCAACCAACAGTATTTTAACTATTTTTAGCTTTAGATTTATTGTAGCAAGTGTACGAGGCTGTGAGCTTTTCACAATGTTTTTGCTATTTTAGTTGCGTGTTTAGTTAAAACTGTTTTCTGCTTCCACCGACATTGTTACTGAATTGCACTGATCAGTTTTTAAACATGTAACTTGGAATGCAACCTTTTATGAAAATATGTTTATGCGGTCAATGTGTCAATGTGAAATATGCTTTTCAGAAGTAAGGTTTTTATAGTTGTTCATCACAAACTGTTACTAAATAATTATTAGCAGAATATCATCGCGTATTGGAAGAATTTCTCTGCCATCAAAGTTTGACACTGGGGGAATACCAGAAAAGTTGTACCAGAAATTTATGAGAAGCATTGTATATGTACCGCTCTAACCTAGATCACTTGTACATTTGTTCAGATCCAAAGTGGTCTGGCTCGTTTCCTTGACTGATGAATGGACACCACGCACTACTATGTAAAATTACTTCTGTGAAGTTTTAAAATGCACAGAGAAATTTGGAGGTGATAAATATATTATTTAAAAATCTGTTGTATTACAGATTCCACCTCCTGTAAGTTGCTATTTTCTTATTGTCAAATAAATACATACATTGCATAAATAAATAAATAACAATTATTCTTTATGGATTTGAAACAGTAATAATAGTTTGGTGAGCAATGTTGTAAATGAATGAAAACTACAGCTACAAACTACCTGTATGACAGATTGTTGACGTCTTCTCCATCTCTGATCAGTTTGGAAACACTGTATTTATGATGGATGAAAAGGCAACCGGTGGTCTCTGGCCATGAACAGCTTACATTAGCAAATGTCTAAAGTGTAACCATTTAGCGTGTACTTTCTTCTGAAACTAAATTTCTTCGCCACAGCTGACCAAAAAGTTAGCTTTGATAATTAGCAGGTTAGTGGACCCCTGCCCACCACAGCCAAACCTTGGGGTTTCTACTGCGTGACCACCTGCCTTTTGCCATCACTAAGTGCTGAACTCTGACCATCTAACGACATATTTCCCCTCAGTTGGCTGAAGAAAGTCAGAATCTCCAGCTCAGATTTGGTAAATGACAGTCTGAGCTCTACACCTGGAATGGATATATGGGTTCATTATGGTTTCAAAGTCTCACAGAGAGACACATTTTACTCTTATGTTATTTTTTAATGCAGGGAAATTAAACACTATCACAAATTACAAAGAAACATTTGGGGAAAAAAAAAACTTAGACTTACCCAATATTAGACCTTTCTTGGCTCTGCCTATGTGTATCAGTGACTTACTTACTATTGTTTGCCAAAGAAAGTACAGCAGTAATTCTTTCTAATAGACTAACCCCCATTTTCTCTCAAAGTGTCAGTGCTGGTCAGCCCTCTGTGTGACATAGGCAGTCTACTACGTCACCATCTCCCTTAGGGGCACCAACTTAGCTGGGGGGGGGACACCGGTGATGCTCCCAGGGTTCCACATGGCTTTGGCTGACACCACTGATGACTCCAGTGCACTTTCTCTCTATGCCTTCCTCTTCTTGATCTCTTATGATGTACTAATCGTATCCCCTGCTTCCTCTTCTCTCATCCTCCATCTATCTGTGTATCCATCGTGTGTCCCAACCGTTTTTCTCTCAACAAGACTCCAAACAGATTGGAGATACTGCCAACGCAGCGCAGGCTAATAAAGAATGCCCAAACAATGCGCAGGAGAATAGCCCAGCAGGGGGTGGGGCTGACCGCGGATGCTACCCGCATGACCATGCCTGCTTCCTCCTCAGCAGTGGGGAGTTACGAGTCAACGATGGAAACATGAGGAAAGGTAGGATTGTGGGCCCTAACACAGCTGCATGCAGGCTCGTGCCACACACGCGGTGCATAGCATCGCAACATACAAGCAGGTTGTGCCCACGATGCACTTACGGCACTAATATACACCCACATCATGATTATGCTGATGCAGAAACATGGCCCATTGGGGAGTAACTAGTTACATGTAGCAGCATTATGTACTTAAATTACAAGAATAAATGGAACTGTAACCTGTTACAGTTACTGAGAAAAAATATGTAACTAAATTAGTTATTCATCAAAAGGGGTTACATCTGAAT
>JABFEA020000098.1:33899819-33917165 GCA_019775915.2 Cyphomyrus plagiostoma | reverse complement strand
AGGAGACCTACTGGAACCCGCATGGATCCGAGATTCACCCAGAAAACAGTGAAGTTTGGTGGCGGAAAAATCATGGTCTGGGGTTACATCCAGTATGGGGGTGTGCGAGAGATCTGCAGGGTGGAAGGCAACATCAATAGTCTGAAATACCAAGAAATCTTAGCTACCTTTTATATTCCCAACCATAAAAGAGGCCAAATTCTGCAGCAGGATGGTGCTCCATCACATACTTCCATCTCCACATCAAAGTTCCTCAAGGCGAAGAAGATCAAGATGCTCCAGGATTGGCCAGCCCAGTCACCAGACATGAACATCATTGAGCATGTGTGGGGTAGGATGAAAGAGGAAGCATGGAAGACGAAACCAAAGAATACTGATGAACTCTGGGAGGCATGCAAGACTGCTTTCTTTGCTATTCCTGATGACTTCATTAATAAATTGTATGAATCCTTGCCAAACCGCATGGATGCAGTCCTTCAAGCTCATGGAAGTCATACAAGATCTTAGATTTGGATCTCACAGCACCACTACTTTATTTTCTGACATATTTTTGTATTTGCAGTAAATTTGTTCAATTTTTGAATAGGCGACAAAACTTTTGTCTTGCCAAAATTTGACCTTTCTGTTTTGATTAAATGATAAATCTTTTTTCAGTGAAACTAATTCATTTCAATGCATTAAACATCATTTGGGAGGGTTTTAGCTTTTCATATGAGCTATTTCTAACACCAATTGATTAATTAAAAGTCAGGTTAATAGCAGGTGTTTCTATAAAATAGATAAGCGACAAGACTTTTGTCAGGGACTGTATAGGCAACAACGGACAGGTTTGGCAATGGCATTCCACACAAAAATAGGCTTAAAAATAAAGGAATCAATAAGCTTAATACCCTAAAGAATATACAGGCTATAATCATTCACATTTTAAATTCCTCAATTTTTTCTGTTAATGCTGCTGCTGTATCTCTCTATAAAATAAAATTTCACTGACAGCGTTACGTGAAATTTAAAAAATCCTATTAGACCTACATTGAATGACAAAACGAATTTGATTACCAATATAGGCTTTTATACTTTAATTTAATTTATAGACCTGATATACTACAACTATATAAAACTTGCTCATGTTTTGCTCTGGCTTCCGCCTGTTCGCGTAAAACACTCTTCTGTTTCTCTTATGCTTACCTAATAAACACAGACGGTGGACAACTTTCGCCAATGTGCAAATAGCGTTCAATTATTAAGAAAAGTAAGGCCCAGTAAAAAAAAATATTAGTTTATCATCCCCGTCCGCGTGGCAAATTTAGCCCGCATCAATTATTTTTTTTTTAAAGTTTGTATTTTCCTGTGTAAATTCTACTGCCAGCGTTCACAAATTTTGAACGAAACATTTTTAAAAAATATTTTCTTTTCATATTAATTTTGTAGATCAGCCCATATGTCATACATCTGTTGCTGTTCCTTTTGTTTACTGTTTATGTTGAAAACTTATCTTCCGTTATCTTTTTTCTAAGAAATAATAATAATAATAATAATAATAATAATAAAAAAAATTCGCCCTCCCTCATCACTTGTTTCTGATTGAAAGGATGATAAAGTAATAATTATTTTTACTGGTCCAATCCCAATATTAAAATTATACATAACTTATGCTTGGTAGAGGCAAATGGAGTTAAAAACAGGAAACTGATCAATAAATTTCAAATACGTGCAAAAAAATAAATAAAACCATAAAAACTGGAATAGCGAGCAAAAAAGCAGCGATTTCAAATACGCGAAATCTGCGCAGAAGCGGATGTTTACCAAGGTAGTTATACTATTGACTTCCACTCGTAGATTTCTGTTAGCCTGTTGCGGAACGAAGCGGGAAACAAAAATGAACAAGGCTAGTTTCCAAAACTTTTTTATATAACTTTTCATCTCTATCCAAGAATTACGAAACTTCTCCAGGGCCTGGAAAAAATATTTTAAAATTCCAAAACTTTTCCAGGTTTTCCATGACCGCGGGTATTCTGATTGAAGATGATGACACAATTTTATGCAAAATTAACTGTGTATACCAAACAACAACAAAGAAACCGAAAGATCAATTTTTACATCGTTATTTATTGAAGGGTTGCGGAAAATTGCAAGAAAGACATTTCTCTCGCACACACACAAACACACACAAGCGTGCATGTATGCAAAACATCTGGGGCCTGTTCCACGAAACGAGTTTATAAAAGTTAGCCTAACAGTTCACTTCAGGTTCATTGAGTTCCACAAACAAAATTCAGGTGTATTTAATCTCCCCTAATTCAAGCCAAACTTGACAAGCAAGGCTCTTGTGCGTCCACGCGATATAAAAGGAAGTCTTGTTAATCGATGCTGGATAAGTAAGAATGGAAGGAAAGGAAAGAGCTGCCTTTTCCCCTAAGCGGAGCAAGAATTTTTACTGCAAGCCTTTGAGGACTGCAAATACTATTTTTAATTTTTAAATAATTCATTTAATTTAGCCACTTAAATGTGAGCTGCGGCTAATGCAACCAGTGGGGGCCCACCTCCAGCAGCCTGTACCCCAGCTGAGGTGTTGGCCCTTGCACAGAACTGTACTTGGCCTATCATTGAGGGGATTGAAGGAGGAACATCCTCAGACATTGTTCCTTCTAGTCATGTGCAATCTTATGTTAAAGGTACCATATTTTTCAGACCATAAAATGCACCTAGTTTTACAGGAGGGAAATGAAGGAAGAAAAAGATTTTGAACCAAAAATGCTCAGGTACAGTGGTACCTCGGTTCTCTAACTTAATTTGTTCCGGACTCTGGATCAAATCCTAAAACTTTCGAGTTCTGATGGAATTTTTCCCATAAGAAATAATGAAAAACCAATTAATTTTTTCCCGGCCAAGTAGCATTTAAACACAAAATGAACTTCCGAAACGATAAAGGTCTTATCCCAACGTTACCCCTGTCCTGCCCCAATCGTCCGCTCCTTCCGTGTGCCACGCCCCCTCGTTAACCTTGCGTGCGATCCCCATGTGATCAGCTGTTTCTGGTTGTTGTCATTAGTCCTCTGTATTAAGTTTGCGTTTCAGTTTGTTTCCCCAGTCCGGTCATTGGGTGCGTTCGACTTGCTTACAGCGCTGGCATAAAGCAACACATTCTGATCCTGACACAATGCATTACAGTTAGATGCATTGCAACCTCTCACCCGGCTGCACAAACTGGAACCGCCTCCGTGACGACACACGTTTGCCCTTATTGGCTGAAGAGTTTAATTACATGCTAGACGTTTGTATCCCAAGCAGTTCCGATGCGTAATCTGCTATTTCTCCCGAATATCACGTAAAGCAGTGAGAACTGGGTTTCATTTAATTTACTCGGTAAAATAAAGTTCAAATAAATGACATAAATGCTCTAATAGTACACGTAAGATAGTGGTTTATTTATTGTTAGTTACTGTAATGTTGCGCTGCTTTATTTGGTTAATCGTCCAGTCTATGAAGAAGGCATTCAAGTAAGAATTGCGTTGTAGTATGACTGATTTCTTGGCGCGTACAATTTATATTAGTTCAGCATTCACGATTCGACTTCTGATATTCAAATCAAGTTCTAGGTCAAACTGGTTTGTTCGACTTTCAAGAAATTCGAGTTCTAGTGAATTCTAGAACCGAGGTACCACTGTACTGTCCTAAAATATTTTATGTTAACCATCCTTACCTGACCACATCCCTCCCCCCTTTTATGGCGCTGATGGGGACGTATGTGGATCGCGTTTCACCACTACGTTGTTCCGCAAATTAGGCTTACTGCGCGAATGCAATTTGAATACACGCTAATGTGGCTATTTAGAATGTGAATAGCGATCTTTGGGTGACAGCGGTACTACATGCCCCTGATGCAGATAAAACAAAGTAAGGTGACATGGTTTGATTTTTAAGGATTTAGCCAGCGTTTTTTTTACGATTCTACATTAAGATTTCGGCTAGATATAAACTGAAATAGACGCGAAAAGTATGCTGCATGTACTCGACCCCAGAAGGTTAAAGCCCTTTAAGGTCTTTGCAGACCAAACGCGGCACGCATTGTGTTGCGCTCTGAGACCCATTATTTCCTATGGCTTGCGCGGCGCAAGGATGGTTTCGCACTGCCCCGAGCAAAGCACAAGCACACCGCGCGCCGCTCGTGGAACTTGTACGAGCACCGCGGTCAAAGTTGAATTTTGTGGAACTTTAGACCACTGCGCGCTGTGACGCGTTGTCACGCGATCAATAGAAACAAGGCACTGAAACGGGCACAGTCTTTTAACATCAGAAAAGATTTGCTAGAAACTACCAATGGCAGTAATAGTTGCCAATACTAACTACTTTACAATGTTTTTATTTATATCAGTTTTTATATCAGTTACATCGGCATAACTGACCGCCGGTGCAACAACAAAATGACAGGAGAATGTTTTGAAAACCACGCCCACATTTCCAATTGAAGCCCAGCAGCGAGCGCAGCGCATTGAGCGGACATCGCTGTTGTTTTGACTGGATATGCAAACCTCGCGGCATACCGCGTTTGGTCTGTGAAGCCCTTTAAGCATGTGAGCCGAGCAATATTAGGACCATATAAGACACAGTTGTTTCATTCTATTCTATACATTTAATAGAATGGACGGTTAACGCCGTTAAAGTTGCGTGAATTACTTTTATTGAACACAACAAATCCAACTTGTACTATCCGGCTTGAACAAACGGTACAACAACCCGTGTCACCTCTAAATCAGTTCGTGCTACAACAACCATCCCAACATCCTTTACCTTTTTTCCCAAAATACCTTAACACATTAATAACAATTTGATCACTTATAAATGCAATGCAAGACAGCATGTATACGTTCAGATTTACTGTGTATTAACTAAACATTCCACAAGTTCTTATTGTCTTAGCATTATTTGTAATTTCAGCAAGTTTGTATCTGGAATGTTTTTAATAAACTCATCACAAAATAGTTTTTTTGTCTCTTTTCTTTTTTCCCTTTTTTATCAAATAGGAAATCAGACCTGCACCCTAACTGCAGGTGAACAAATATAGAACTAAACCTTTTTTCTAGATTTCCCAAAAGAGAGTGGAGGTATATATTCGTGGATTACTGAATGTAGTTTTTAAGGTAGTGGGGTCTAATCACTCTTCTTCCAGACTTTGTAACAGCAACAACAGGGGTATCCTTGATTGGGTTTGAGCCAATCATTGGGTCCCTTTTTCCATCTGCCGGCTTTGTGTGTACCGCAGTTGTGACTCTTTATTTCCTGAGGTGTCGCCGGTTTCTCCTCAGAATGTTCCCTGAGTCAAGCTGGACATCATAAGATCTGTGGTCCACAGTTTTCACAACTGTTGCTTTTGTCCAAGTTTTGTTATGCTCTCCTGGCTGGACACGGACTCTGTCTCCCTATTGTAGAGTGCCTAGATCCTTTGCATGTCTGTTGTAGTATGCAGCTTTCCTGTTTTCAATCTGTCCCTGTTGTGTGTGAACTAACTTTGGTCGCAACAGGTTGTCGTGCATGGGCATCAGAGTTCTGGTTCTCCTACTGAACACCCTCTGCGCTGGGCTTGCTTTGATCCCTTGTGATGGTGTATTTCTCTGACCAAGCATGGCAACGTAAGGATCCTTCCCATCAGCTTTTGGCCTATTTCAGCAGTCTTTTTGCAATCTTAACTGCTGATTCCGCCATCCTGTTGCTCTGTGGATATCCAGGTGACAATGTCTTATGTGTGGATTCCCACTGTCTACTAAACCTTTTGAAACCTTCTGATATGTATTGTGGGCCGTTATCTGAGACAACGACATCAGGGATGCCGTGTCTTGCAAAATGGGCTGTCAGTTTTTGGATGACGGTGGTTGATTTTGTGTCAGGTAAATAGTCTAGCTTCCAAAAATTCGAGAGGTCTCGACAGTGATCAGGTAGCTTCTATTGTCTAAAGTGAATATGTCGGTTCCTACCTTAGACCATGGGTTGCCAGTTAATTCATGCGACCACAGTGTATCCTTCGGCTGTTTTACGTCCATAGACCTGCAGATGTCACACTTTTCTATGAAAGTCTTTATCTGATCATTCATGTCCAGCCAATAAACACATTCTCTAGCCCTTCTTAGACATCCCTCTATCCCCAAATGTGAAGAGTGAATGCGCTGAACAATGTCACCTCTGAGTTTGTCAGGGATTACTACTCTTTCTCCTCTGAAGACAACTCCACTTTGTGTACTCAGTTCTTCCTGGAAGGAGAGGTAATGTGCAACGGCACTCGGTAAGTCTTTCTTGTTCATTGTCCAACCTTTTTGGATTACTTGAATGAGTGACTGCAGTTTCCTGTCTCTACTTGTTTCCTCTCTGATGGCCTTGAGTCTTTCTTCTGCTATATGTAGATGATGGACCATGTTTATGCTGTCAATCACCATTTCTACTGAGTCCTCTGATGCATGTTCAGGTAAGTACGAGCGGCTCAGTGTGTCATAAGCAACATGTCCTTCCCCGGGATGTACATGACCTCAGTGTCATATCTCTGCAGTCTAAATAATCTTTGCATTATTCTTTGCAACCGTTTTGGGGTATTCAGCTGGGGCTTCCGTATTATATTTTCCAGTGGCTTATGGTCAGAATGAACAGTGACTTTCCACCCGTACGTATACTGATGGAACTTTTCCATCCGGAAGATGATGGCTAAGCATTCCTTTTCTATTTGGGTATAACCCCTTTCTGTTGGAGTCAATGCACTGCTTCCATAAGCAACTGGCACCCCCTTCTGAAGTAAAGCAGCTCCTAACCCAGTCTCTGACGCATCACGCTGAAGTGTCAGCGCTTCTTCTGGATTATAATATTTGAGGATCGGAGCTTTGGTCATCGCTTCTCCTCAGTTGAAGCTTTTTTGCATTCAGTTTGATGTTCTTTTCTTTACATCTGTTCAACAATGCTCTCAGTTTGTTGTCATGGTCCTGGTTTGCTTTTTCCAAGGTTTCACCCTTTCCAGTGATGAGGATGTCATCAGCGATGACATAGATACCTCGTAATCCGTCCAAAGCTTGACTGACTTTTCTCTGAAACACCTCTGGCACGGGACTGATGCCCATTGGCATCCTCAGCCATCTGTTTCTGGCATACGTTGTGGTGACTCCTCATCCAGAGTCACATGCCAAAATCCGTTTTTTACATCACAAACAGTGAAGACTTTTGCTCTAGATAGATCTGGTAGAATGTCATCTATTGTTGGCAATGGGAAATGGCATCTTTTCAGAGCCCTGTTGAGTGGTCTTGGGTTTATGCATATTCTAAGATTTCCTGATGGCTTCCTGATAATTACAAGCCTGCTGATCCACTCTGTGCTATAGTCTACTGGTGTGATGATCCCTCTTTGTTGAAGATCAGTCAGCTCTGCTTTTAGTGGTGCCATCATTGCGACAGAAACTCTTCTCTTTGGAAGTTTCACTGGAGTTACTTTTGGGTCTGCTTCCATCCTATACACACCTTCCAAACATCCATCTTCCTGGAACACGTCAGCATACTCTTTTTTGATATCATCCATGCCTCACATTTCTACTTTCACAGTCTCCTCTGTGACAATACTGTCCACAGCCATGATGTTTTCATACTGAACTTTCACCAGGTTTATAGTTTGTACTGCCCTGCTGCCCAATAGTGGCACTGCAGATCCCTCATGAACAACCATGAATTCTACTCCAATTTCTTGTTTCTATGGTTTCGCAGTTTGACTTTAGTGTGTAGTGTGCTTTTATTGTACATCACCAGCACTTTCTCTGTATTTTCAATTTGTGTGGCTGGGTTTAGCAAGTTGACAGGAATTATATTACAGCTAGCTCCACAATCTAACTGAAACTTCACCTGTTCTTTTCCTAGGAGCATGGCAGCAAAAAGTTTTGAGGACTTCTGCTCTTCTTCAAAAAACAAAGCACCGCTGCCACCATGTTTCATTCTATTCTATACTATTAATAGAATGGACGGTTAACGCTGTTACTGTTGCGTGAATTACTTTTATTGAACACAACAAATCCGACTTGTACTATCTGGCTTGAACAAACGGTACAACAACCCGTGTCACCTCTAATTCAGTTCGTGCTTCAACAACAACCATCCCAACAGCAGTGACTTTTTCTCCCCCATTTTGGATGAGGAAACAATTTGTTTGCTCAGAAATGCTAGCTGTATGAACTTGAAACTATTTTGCGGCGAATAACATTTGTCTCTTCCTTATAAACCCATGCAGTATTTGCTGTGTACAGGTAATAATTTATGTGTTGTAAATGACTAGATGTTTAAAGATTCAGCACCATTAATTCCAAAGAAAGTTTCCTTAATGCCAAGAATGCCTCTGTGGCCAAGAAAGGTAATGAATATATTTAAAAAGGACTTTAGTGCAATGTAAACCTTCCTGATTTCACGGTACACTGTAGCTTTGCTTAAATGTTCAGCATTCCCCACACTGTACAGAAATGAACCACTGGCAAAGTAACACAAAGTGATACACATAGACCAGCAGTCACTAACTGGTGGACTGCGGTCCGGGTCTGGACCCAGAAGCTGTCCTATACGGACCCGGCGTATGCAGCCTTTTGTCTGCGCTAATGTCCCGTTTGTGTTAATAGCAGCAGTGAAGCTAATACCCATAACCAAAAGTGTAATGTTCCTAACGGAGTGACTGTGCTCTCCTCAAATTGTAAACCTGAAAAGTTTTCAAATACAATATGCATTATATAACACGTTGGATAAATAGACGTAGTTTATTGTTGATTTCATGTTCGTTGAAGTTGTTGCTTTTTAACATGTATAAAGTAATGGTATCTGTTATATAAATAAACAAAAAATCTATGTTTTCAGGGTTGCCAAATCTCAAGCATCTGCAGCATAACATGCTTTCAGACTCATGCTGGAAATCTTACAGCAAATCTATATTATTCCATTATAAAACCTGAAATTAGCTACATCAAAAGTGTATTTACACAAAAGCAGACTATTTATAAGGTAAGAACTGTTACATGTGCGCAGACATCTCGAATTGAAAATCTCACTCCAACCAGCTGGCCGAAGTTCTATGCCATGTGACAATAAATATTGTCAAAACGTTTTTGAATTGTACTGCATTAATTTGATTCGACAGTCAGGTACTGATTACATACAACGTTGATGCAACTAATAGGCTACTTAAATATATATCACACTAAATAGTTAGACATTATGATCTTCCGGACCTTTGCTTCAAGAATTTTTCTCCAACTGGACCTCTTTAAATTTTAGTTGAATACCCCTGACATAGACTGCAACCTTAATGGCTTTAGAGCGACATGTGTTCTTAGAAATGTAAGGTTCCAATAACTGACACAAATATGTAATACTCCGTCTACTAAATCTATAGCGCGTGTACAAATAATCATCCGGAAAATGCAACGGATCTATCCTGGGCTGAAGTAGGCTACTTGTGGAACCTGTTGCCTTAAAGCTCCATGGATGACCCACACTCCCTCATCAACTTGATTATGAATAAACAGGCATGCCATAGTTTTTTATGTAAAAGTCTTTAATGCTCTCCTTGTCATTTTATACTTTCTGAGTAATTGGAATCACCTGCATGTAATCTGTAATAACTTTATATTGGAGGGTCGATGTGTGTGAAAGAGGGAGAGAACAGCAGCAGAATAATCCCAGCCCCGCAGAATGTCGTGCTGTGACATCACATGGCTTGTCCAATCATATTCGTCAAGCTAAGATAAGCTTCACAGCTAACCTGTCCCGGAGCAGGCTTGTCCGAGAGCCTATGTTGACAGTAACTAAACAGAGCTTCAGGTTAGTCTCGTTTGTGGAACCAAATTTTGGAAAATTAAATTGGGATTGTCAAAATAAGCCTGGCTTTTGAGGCTAGCTCGCTTCGTGGAACAGCCCCTGATGTAACATCAGATCTGAGAACTCTATCAGGTTTGAATGAATTTAGAAGAACTTAGGTCTTCTTTTAACTTAATTTTGTGTAAAATGAAGAGCATACTTAATCGTGATATTTCGCTGAACTAGTAGCTTACCCTACAAATTGAGAACTCAAAAACTGAAAAATATACGCCGACTGCATTTATACGCCAACCCCGTTTACAACACGTTTTAAACGATAATGAAATGCGTTTTGTAACTTTTTGGCCCGCCCACACCCATGATATTCTAAAAATGTCTGCCATAAAACTGCCCGCACCCACGGGTCACGGGTCGACCCGCGCATCACTAGTAATTAGTAATTTTGCACTTTCGAACTATCAAAGATCTTGCCTGTGCAGAACAAAAACAAGGACAACAATATACTACTGCTACCAGTGGGCCTATTATTATTATTATTATTATTATTATTATTATTATTATTATTATTATTGTTGTTGTTGTTGTTGTTGTTATTTTTAACATTAGACAGATGATGAGCCAAGTACAACAGACAAAGAGCCAGGACCAGACCAGAACAGTACAGACTTTGAAATTAGGGAAAGGAGAGACAACTCAGAAAGTCAGGACAGGATACCAACAGGGGAGGATACTGAGATGAAGTGTGAAGCAGAATCCATGAATACAGATTTGGATTTTTTGCAATAATCTTAAATGCAATCATTTATCAAATTTTCACATTCATTAGGCCCTTGCCATACTTTTTTTTCGGGAGGTGGGGGTGCCCTTTTTTCTAGTCAGAGCAATGGCCCCTTAAAATTCCTGTGCACGTCCCTGAATTTCTTGAAAGGTGCTAATTTTTACATACATTGCAAACGCGTCCTGGGTTTTTGTCTTGAGACGCATTTGCTATGAAGACTGAAAGGGTTGGTTATTAAAGGTAATGTATTAAGCTATCTTTTAAATGAAATTAAATTGTGTTGGCAGCATATGAGCATATTTAGGGTTTAAACTATAGAAATAAGCACATATTACCATTTTTAGTGACTACCAAACATCCACGAATCCTCCTCTTTCGCAACGGGTTCTGGAATGTATAATCGGGTGATTCCTGTTTTGGGCCACGTATTCATGTCTTCATGTTTTACTGGCTCTTATTCTTTTATAAGATTAGACAAATCTTTATAATAAACCTATTTTGTTATGTGTTTGGGTGTTTTTTATTGCTTTGACAAAGATATATTGCTATTTTTATCTTTTTACATCTCGTTAAAGCACAATTTCTCTGGAATATGCTCTCATTTTAGCATGTGCCAAATGCAATCTATTGAACTTCCTCAGTAAATATAAACTTGTAATATTATAAAAACCAAAACTTATTCTTTATTATTTTGATAGACTATGGTATACTACCTTTAGAGAAAGAAACAAATCTGGTGAAAGTTAATTTATTTTCTGTAATTATATAATACATTATATGTCCCCGCATTAGTTTTACACCCTGTGAGCCTCTAGTTTCTTGGCTCCCTAAAAAGATTACAAATTCATACAGCCATTTCCACGAAGTGACATCATTTGTTTTGGGAGGAAATTCAACTGGAAGACTAAGGTAAGTTTTAACTATCACTCTCTCTCCTGTATTTTTCCTCAGTTTTATATTACACACCGGTTTGAGGCACCCTTAAAGTTCCACCCTGTTAGTATATATTATGGGAAATATTTATTGGAAAAACTATTTTTTAAAACTTGTTAAAAATAGCTATTTAAATGTTGATCAGTTATAGAGTGTGTGCTAGCTAAATGTTGCTCACTCAAAGAGTTACAGCTAAATTAGCTAGAAATATTCCACCCTGTTAGGTTCCACCCTGTTAGGCTATGTATGGGATATGCAACCTACTGAGTAGAAATTGTACAAGAATATTTATTATTTTCATTAAAATGACTTGTAGATTTATTATTTGAGTGTATTTCTTGTGTATGATAATGAATAATAATGGTAAAGTGGTACCTCGGTTCTTGAACTTAATCCATTCCGGACTACGGATCGAATCCTAAAAAGTTCCAGTTCTGATCAAATTTTTCCCATAAGAAATAATGGAAAACCAATTAATGGTTCCCGGCTCTCCAAAATTACACCTAAATATGTTTTTTTTTACCATTTAAACGCAAAAGTGAACAGGATAAAACAAGAAGAGCATTTTTTTCTTAATGGCTTCCAAAACGATAAAGATTTTTTCTCAACATTACCCCTGTCCTGCCCCGATCATCCACTCCTTCCGTGTCCCACACCCCTTCGTTAACCTCATGTGGGATCTCCATGTGATAAGCTGTTTCTGGTTGTTGTCATTAGTTCTCTGTATTAAGTCCGCATTTTGGTTTGTTTCCCCAGTCCGGTCATTGGGTGCATTCCACTTGCTTACAGCGCTGGCTTAAAGCAATGCATTCTGATCCTGACGCAATGCATTACAGTTAGATGCATTGCAACCTCTTACCCGACTGCACACACTGGAACTGCCTCTGTAACGACAAACCTTTGCCCTTATTGGCTGAAGAGTTTAGTTACATGCATGATGTTTATATCCCAGGCAGTTCCGATGCGTAATCTATTTCTCCCCAATATCACTTAAAGCAGTGAGAACTGGTTTTCAGTTAATTTACTGTAATATCAAGCTGCTTTATTCGGTTAATCGCCCAGTCTGTGAAGAAGACATTCAAGTAAGAATTGCATTGTAGTATGATTCATTTCCTGGCGCATACCATTTATATTAGGTCAGCATTCACAGTTTGACTTCTGATATTCAGATCCAGTTCTAGGTCAAACTGGTTTGTTCCACTTTCAAGAAATTCGAGTTCTTGTGAGTTTGAGAACCGAGGTACCACTGTATAATCAAAAAGTATTATTATTATTTTGTGAGTGTATTTCTTAATTACTTATGTTACTACAGTATTATTATTATTATTATTATTATTATTATTATTATTATTTTTCGTTGTAGTAGTAGTATTGTTTTTGTGGATGTGAATCTACTTGTTAAGAGGCCTATTCGGGACATTGTCCTCTTCATAAAATTAAAATTGTTAATGCTACAAGAATGAAACTTTTATCATAGCAAAAGGGACACATTGTATCCCAGAAAAGTTCAGTATTGTTTGACTTGTACATTATTTAAACTCTGTGATTACCATGTACATATCCCTAACAGGGTGGAAAATGTCTGGAGAAATATATACGAAAAACATCCCATAATTATAATATTTTCAACCCCTGAGCTTGGCAAAGCTTGGCTTGAAAACAGGAATCACCCAATCGCGAATGTCCGAGGTCTTACTGCATATGCTGTAATGCTAAAATATGTGTGTGTGTTTGTGTGTTTTCTGGGAAAATGTACAATTACTACCAAGATGAATAGCTTTAAACATTTTCTTTGACTGCCTAAGATTTTGCACAGTACTGTGTGTGTGGATTTGGTTTATATTGCATTGTGGGACCATATTATCCCAACAATGTGAAAAAAACCTGACATTCTGATGTTGTGGGGACTATTTTTCAGGTTCCCACAAAGAACTGTAAATGCAATCAAAAAACTAAAAATGGCAAAAGTTTGGTCACTTATGAGTAAGGGTAGGGCTGCGTAGGGGTTAAGGTCATTGTGTTAGGGTTAGTGGTCTCCCCATGAAAATGAATGGAGAGTCCCCACAAAGATATAAATACAAACCCGTGTACGTGTGTACAGTATATGATATAGTAAAATGGTCAAAAAATCGGTTTAACTGTTATGTCAATGATCGGGTTACGTATTTCATAACTCTCGTTTTCCTATTTTGTCCTGTCTTGTCTCTGTCTGTCTGTCTTTGTCTGTCCCTTGCAATATAATTTTACATTACTTTGTTTTCTTATTTTGCTTTTGTAATTATGCTGAAAAATATTACATTTATCTCATTATGTAATTGTTAAACTGCTTTCAAATTGTTATTATTCATAAATTTACACACTATATTGTCACTCTGCTTTTGTAAACTAAAATGCAAATTATATCTAACAACATGAAATGATTGTTTTTCACATAAATTATCTGCTTCCATCTACAATTAACATATAATCAAAAATATTATCTATTCATTTTGACAACTAACCTGGCAAATGCATTAATGAAATCAACCACTGGGTTGCATTTCTGACCCCTGAAATTGAATTCTCATTGGCTAATTGATCCAACTAATTGGCCCGGCTCATTTCATTGGCTAATTGGTCCGGCTCATTCCCCACCTCCATAAACAATCTGTCAATAGCTCCTGGCTATGAGAAATCCCACAGTATAAGCAACATCTCACGAATGACTGGGTCCTCTATTTGCCTCACCCCAATCACACCAACCACCAGTCCTCAATACGAGGCCCTGGGGCCCCTGCGCCGGTGCTGCTCTCCCATTCCATCCATCAGGTAGTTGGAAGAGGAGAGGGAGCTCCTGATGATCAGCCAAAAGCAATACAGACTGACCCTCAAGTAAAAGAACTAAGCATGGTACAAATGTAATGATGATACTGATAATAGTAATCGATATAGAAATCATAGGTAATCAGTTGTATTCCCAATGTTTAAGTTAGGGGATGGAAAAGAACAGGGATGTGCAAAGCACCTGCAATAGAAAATGCTTCAGTAGAGTGCTTGAATTCACAATACTGATGATTATCGTAATGCAGTTGTTACCAGTATAATACATATAAATGCAAGCTCACAGTATATGCAGTGTACAACATTTTGGTTCAATGTTATTGATGTAAGCCATGTGTACACTTTGTAATATCAACGCCCTACATATGAAGACACCATAGAATAACAGAATTACACATTTTCTTATAGTGTATTTTTAAAAGTAACGTCAGAAATCTTTTGACAGTCAACAGTAAACCCAGTTAAAACCAATAAAAAATATCATGTACACTTACTGTAAGAGTAAGGCCATATTATACAATGGAGCTTGGACAACCAGGTTTCAAAGTTTAGCATATTACCACTGTTATTGTGAACTGCTGTGTTCAGGAGCTGCAGGATTTCATTGCAGTTTTCCTAGATCTGATTAGCTTAAATTATATCACATAGGTAGCCCACTTTAAGAAGATACTTTTTTGAAAATCAAGATTAATGGAGAGGCTGTAAAGACTAGTGTCAAAAGGAAAAGAATGTGAATGCACTTATGTGAGGCTTTTTGAAGACCAAAGGGTCCTTACCCCCACCAAATCTGCCCCCGCTGCCAAAGACCACTCCTTGTGCTTTCGTTGTTGCTTGACACATAGTGGACTCAGTGAATTCTTAATGTGAAGACTTCAATGTTTCTTTGATTATGATTGCTGTTTAAAATTAAAATGTTTGATTCCAGTCATTTCCTGCCAGTTCCTTAGGAATTCCAAAAAGCAGCTGATGTTCTCATGTAGCATGTAGTGAACTTTAAACTTGGGGTAGTGGAAATCCCATTTCTAAATAATTTCATTTTAATGGTTAAGTGCTAAAAACTGAATGAAGATCCATAGACAATGTGGTCCTCTAGAAATACTGGAGGTTCCTCTGCTTTTGACTAACAGTTGCTATCAGTCATAGGTCTACTTTTTGCCTTTTATCGCCTATTTCACTCCAACTTTCCATACATGCTGAAATGTAAAGCTTCTGAATTGACTAAATGAAACCAATTAGTACAACAAAAAGAAGAATTTTCTTAATATTTACAGATATGCAATATATATTTTTTTGTAGCATTGTGCAAAATCAGTGAAAGTATAGGTTTTTCCTCCATTAGGTAGTTGATAATAAAAGTACTAATTATAATAAGACATTCTATTACAAGCAGTGTAAACTTTATTTTATCATATTTATATTCATAGAAATATATTACTATGCAGCATTCTAAATACAAGTATGCAAATATTTGGATAGTGTGTTTACTTTTTAAATGTTTTCCTGCATAGGTTTCTGTTTGAATTCATTCCTCTGTCAAATTCAGGAAAAAATTAACTGAGCAAAGTTGCACTTTGATACCCTTTAGGAAGTCATTAAAAAAGTAATGAATTGTGTTACATTATCTTGTTTTTAACTCTTGGAACACATTGAGGATGCGGGTAACAGAACTGCAGAGAAAGCTGTGCATCATTTCTCACCTCCAGCTGCTGCTTTAAACTGGACAACTTAATTAATGGCCTCTTGTAAAATCCATATTATACCCTCAAGACAGGGA
Organism: Cyphomyrus plagiostoma; assembly: GCA_019775915.2. NCBI lineage: Eukaryota > Metazoa > Chordata > Actinopteri > Osteoglossiformes > Mormyridae > Cyphomyrus > Cyphomyrus plagiostoma. The sequence goes on along the minus strand of JABFEA020000098.1, from coordinate 33,901,044 downwards.
ATTAACACCAATCAAGTTTCATCATCAGTGGACCTTTGGCAGCTTGAGCTAGAAGGAGAGAATTGGCAGGCTGCTGAAATTCACTGGCAGATGTGTCCAGAGGTAAATTAAGTAATGTTTAGTTACTATATATGTCTGTAATTGTTTGGTTGGTTTGTACTGTTAAATATGAATAATATCAATATGATAATGTTTAATTATTGCTTTCATAATCAGTTTCAAGTTTTTGTAATGATTGGTTCTGTTTAAATTCTTGTAAAACAAAATATTCTATATTACATGAACATTTTGAATGTTAAACTTTGTATTTTCATGTAGGATGACATGTCTTTGGGGTACACATTGGCAGCATTGCTCAACTGTATTTTCAGAGAGAAAAAAAGCTCAGGACACTTTCAAAATACTGTAATCTAAATAAATATATCATGTTGAAAGTAGAGCCCTTTACAAGACATCGAATGTCTGGGCAAATGGTTAGAAGAACCATTTAGAGTGACAAAACAAGCTATGTTTTCAAAGCAATATTTATTGTACTACACTTGCAGTATGAAATGTATGTATGTGTACCTATGTGTATGATTTTATCTAAAGATAATTTGAAGGTTATTAATGTATTTTTTGAAGAATTAAGAATGGAACTGGAATTGGCACAGGGTCTATTCACTGAACTTTACTTGAATGATTTGCCCTAATACAGGACCTATTGACTAATCATTTAGGCCCCAAATCCCTGTGCCCCTTACCTTCTAAAGAATTATGTTTAACTGACTGTTAAGATCAATATTTGGCATAAATATTATCTGAATATTTACCGATTTCTACGTGCATGGAGATCCACTTCTAGCAATAACAAATTAATGTTTTATGTGTCATAGCTTGCATGTATGTTTTACCAATCATGCATACTTTAACAATGTGTGACAAATATATGCAAACAGAAGCAGTAACTGTGATCACTAACAAAAAAAACACCTTTCTTCTGTACCTAAACCACCCTTTCTTCTATTTTGGTCTCATTTTTTTCGGTCCAGAGGATCATTTCCATAAGAGGACGTTCTTAGACAGAACACCGTTGGCTTAGCTGTTGTGCAAAACACGCAATGGGTCTACAGCAGGGATATACTGACACTAGACCTTGGCTATTTGCTGTTCTTTAATTGTTCTCAGAATTGTTTTTTATAATGGTTAAAAAAGTAATGATGGTAATATGTAGTAGTAGCGGTGG